>PNEQ01002843.1:0-178699 GCA_003012365.1 Medauroidea extradentata | reverse complement strand
TAGAGGCCCGGATATTTCGCGGGTTCAACGCCCAGCAGGCTAGACTCCACAGTCCTGTGTGCACTGTCCTCAGCTATATTTGTTCATTGGCTGCTGCTCTAGTGAGTGAGCATTTGAACATTTGACGATGTAGCGCAGGAGTCCGTGAGCGTTTTTACGCATGTCCGCCATTGGTTCGGAGTCCGCAAGGTCACGTTTATTAAACAATGACCCGATCGAAATAGTTTCCAACATGTACATGACTTAGAAATCCAACCTCTACTCAGTTGAATCCGCGAAATTTCGGGGGCTCTAATGATAATTACTAGTTTTAAAATATATATTAATTTATTTGAAGTCCCCAATATTAAGATTTCCAAAATGCAGAACGGCCACAACAAAGTAGCGACAAGAATACAAGTCCAAAACGACGGGGCGGGACGTCCAAGTGTTCGTATAATATACGATAAAAATTATAAACTGCATAATACGTGATGGTGTTTAAATGTCTCAGTTTGAATTAATAATTCTTCATACTTTTAATTTATATTTGGCGACTTAAGTGCGTCTTCTAGGCGCTAGCATATTTGCGTTATACTTTAACTTAGCTTCAAGAAACAAACCTAGTGCGTTAATTATTTTAATCCGAGAAAAAAAAATTGCCGAAATTTCAATGAAATAACGGTACAATAATGAACTATCGTGGCGCGTATTTTAGGAAATTATATTATGCAGGGAATTAGTGTAAGTAAGGAGGCATGCTGTAGTAAAATGTATTACAAAAATATGTGTTAGTATGTTCGAAATATACGTAGTATTCACACGTTTTGTATAACCAACAATTATTTTCAACAGTCAGGTGATTGCTCAGTCAAAATCCAAGTGTACAGGGTGGTAAACATTAGTTGGGAGGAAGTTTTCCGTTCAATAATTAGAGACGCTGATTTATCACACGACAAGTTGAATGCTAGGCTTCTGTCCATATGTGACGCTGTTCTTTTAATGGCGTGTCTCAACCTGACTGGGCCAATTATAGCTCTGGTGCACCGCCGCTGAATATTTGTGATTTGTCTGTAAACAACTATATAATCATCATCCAATCATACAAGGCGCAGGCAGCTACAGTGTTAATGCAAACTACGGCTTCACGAAAAATTCTTGCGAATTCCAACATCTCTAATAATAATTCAAAATTGCTACCTCAGTGACAGATATTTTTAAATTGTTTTTTTTCGTAAGCAATTATTCTTTAATAACATTTCATTTCCAAAGTTTTGAGTTTTTATGTTAACTGTTAACGTCATTTTAGATCTAGGTATTCTGGAGGTGCAATTTTTTATTTGCACTGGTATAGGTCATTCGGGATAAAGTGAGCACTAAAAATGTAACATTTAAAAATATCACTAGCTGTTACTGCATATAATTCAACTTAAGTTAAGCTGCCTTACTGATTGTTTGGTTGGCAAAGAAATTATGCAATATAGTTTCGTGTGTTTTCATATTTAAATTCAACATTACAGAAACAATATCAACCGAAATCGACATAACTAAATTTTATATAATTAATAAACTTGTTTTATTAAACTGTATTGACTCATACTAACTGCACACTTTATCTTACATGCGCAAACATCAATTGACGTGTCCAGAGAGATTAGACGTGTCCTGTCGTTAGCCGTTACGCGCGTAAATATTCGAATTGGTTAGAAATAGAACATTAGCAGGGATTTTTTGAGTGTTCACTTTATCCCGAACCACCTATACGAACGGAGGCACGTGTAATGTCTTTTTTGTTTCCTTGTGACGTTTAATTATTTGTTAGTTTTTAGAGGTTTGAAAGTTATTTCCGTAAATGTAGAAATTTTAAACTGCAATAAAATCTCAACTCCTCAAATTGCCGCAAGATTACAGCTAAATAGTAAAACAAAACAGTAACGTTTCCCTGTGTACTGTACGTTAACTATATTCGCTCCTCAACTTCTCCGCCTTAGATAAAATTATTATGGCCAACAGTTACTTTACCATAATAATTTAGACAATACATATACTGGAATAGCAACGTATCTATGTACCATATTCATTAAAGAAATTTATACATTGGACTCATAACATTTGTCTACAATCATTTTCTTCACAGACAGAAAATATGTGGCAGAAGAATATGGGATAACTTGACCATATAACGTGACATACCTTAATGTCGTGATAAAACACTTAGCGGGCTTCACAAAATTGGAAAGGCTCTGTACACCGAGTTCAACTTAGTTACCAATAGACAACAGGCGTGTGTAGTTTTGTCAACAAGTGACCAATGTATCAGAATTACAATGTCTAATATATTGCTGATACTGATGTTGGAAGCTTTAGTATCACGAAGTAGGGTAGGTATACCTTATATGTAACCTGTTAAAGCTGTCACATTTTACCACATGCGCCTTAAATGAACGGTAGCCCTGAATTATTTACCTTTCGTATGCATTGTATAATGATAAACTGAGCACTTTTGAAGACCATCCTGTTTAGAATAATAACTTTAAAATATTATTAATTGTGACCTAAAATGTAAGCTTTTGAGTTAGATATAATCTATACACATTGATTGCTAAGTAGGTTGCTTTGTTTACATTAAAATGTGGCAGGATAACACAAATAATGTGATAAAAAAAAGGGAACTAGGGTTTCAGAATTGCTCACTTAATTCTGAACCACCTATACGTGAATATACGTATGTCAATGAATAAATATATTGAAAATACTACTTTTAGCCGGAAAAGTTTACAAATTAGTTTAAATCCACAAAATTAAAAAAAAATTGCATTTAGAGACTATACATGCATAATATTCTTCAGTAGCAGGAGAAAACTAGTGAAATGAAGATATTTTAGTCAGCACTTAACATCTAGGTCTTTATCGCTGGTGAGGGGTGACATGACGTATGGAGCAACACCTGAAGGAAGAGAAGGGGGAACTAGAGATCCCCGAGAAAACCCGCCGACAAGTGGCTTCGTCCGGCACAATTAGCACATGCGAAAATCCGGGGACGTACCCCGCCGGGAATTGATCCCGGATCGCCTTGGTGGGAGGCGAGAGGAACCCCTCGACCATCGCGGCCCTGGGGAAATTTATAATCACACGTGTATAATGAAGTCTATGAGATTTTATCATGTATAATAAAATCTCACTGTTACGGATATAATTAGCACAGCAGAGAACAAGGACAGAAACACTGCACGGTTTGCACATACGAGTAATGCTGGAATCACTACAGAGCGACGGACGCAACGCGAAGAGTGCTGTGCGACACTAAAAAATCAAAAATCTTGTTATTTCGAACACAAGTATAGCTGCCGCGTGACAAATACTAACACACACACACACACACACACACAAACATACACACACACACACACACACACACACACACACACACACACATATATATATATATATATATATATATATATATATATATATATATATATATATATATAGTACGTAGTTACTTGCCACTACCTACTAACCGCTATTACGACAGCCAGTGAAATTTACATTATTTTATTATTTTTACGTTTCTTTGAAATATATTTCTGGCGTTCCCACGTGTGGAAATAAAATCGCAACTACTCGTCTGCCTAAAAACTTTACAATTTGCTTATAAGATTAACAAACAAAAATCTCTCGAAAAATACATAAATGTTATTTACTGCCAACTCTTCCAGTTTCACAAACACTTAACCATAAAATTAAAATTTATTTTTCATCTTTGTAGAGCTGTCATCATAGGAGCTTCGACGCTGATTGGCTGGCAAGTTATTTTATTCGCGTCGCACCCTTCGCATCGCGTGACAGTGTCGACTGTACAGTTTATTTTTATTTCTTGTGCATTGAACCCATAAGAAAGATTTCGCGCCTATGTTCTCTCAAGGCCGTTAACCGCGATACACCGTTCTGTACAAGGTGTGCTGGAAGTTTCAACGAGCCTCTATTCTGGCAGTTATAAAGGTTTCACATGGTATTTACTGAAATACGAGTTAAAACAAAAATATATTTGAAAATCTTATTGGTGTTAAATACTATACACGCTAATATCACAAGAAAATAACGAAGGGAAGAAAATCGTACTGGATTTCAGTTTAACACATATTTTAAGAAAACCTTATTCGATATATAACATACCGTACAGTTATTTTCATGTAATGCTGGAATTGATTTCACAAACTTTCATTCACTGTTATGTTTTGAGTAAAATTGTCATAAATACTAGGAGTGGATCAACAGAGTTTCATCTGATTAAAATTTCTACCTCGCAACAAATCCTCCATGGAATACTGCATCCTGCATTTTAACAAACTCTCCACGAAATCGACCAGCACTCTACTAAAACTTCTACAGAAGCGTTCTCCATCGGCGGCTATGGCAGGTTCAATGCAACCTTCAAAGGAAACTTACACCGTAGCAAATGGCACTTAGTCTAGAATTTACCAATTTGCGGTGTTATTGCATATATGTGTAGCTTACACAGTATTATCAATCTTGTTTAACTGAAGTGAATGAATTTGGACTAATGTAAAGAAAAAAATAATCATCCGGAGAAAAATGTTTCTCGGATAACTTGCAGTACCGAACTACCTCCATAACATTTCTTTGTACCTCAAGTTAAGGGCGTCGCCTATCACGGGCTAAAAATGCGTTGCAGTGTGTTCGTGAATACTTACGTTCCCCTTACGAACTTATTCCATAGGTGCCCATTGTGTCTCTGTACGAAAAGAAAATACACGTCAAACGATGACGGTAAAGTACTTTCAACACATCACACCAATTAGAAACTTCATTTCGTAGCCCCTCAAAATGGCACAAAACAACTTTTCCCGCTTATTGTACCTGAAAAACCACTCACAGGATTCACGTGAAACTACTCTACAAACATGCAACTGACTTTGCTTAAATCTATTCACCAATAAAAATATAGGTTCACTAACGAAAGTGTCAGTCAGGCGACTGATCTACAATACCACTGCACGCCGTTTCAGTGTCTGCGCTCGATACTGCGCCTGATGAGCCGGTCAACATCGCCCTTGGCGCTGTGCTTCACTCACACAAACACACGGCCAGTAGGCGGGCACCTCGAAGTCTGCAGCAAAGTTGCTCTTCTTGGGTAACTTATCAGAAATAGTAGGGTGGAGATACAAATATATGCACAGCCGGAAACCTCACAGCTAATGTTATATATTTATTCCAAAAATGGAGCAGGTATCTTAAAAAACTTCACATAGATATGTTTAAAATAGTTTGTGCTATGTAGCCTAATATTTTTTTTCAAAATAAAATAATTCTTGTGTATTTTTGACTTGTTAACAACTTGAACCAATTTTACTTAAAGTTGATAACTAGCCAAAATTATAATTTTACTGTTTTGAAATATACCTGGCTTTTCGCAAACACATTAAATAAAGGCATGTAAAGGGTTTTACTACATATGTTCCCTTTTAGAAATTAATTAACAGTTTTAACCAAAAACAGTGGAATTACGAAGAACTTCAGATAAAATTTTGTATTTATTGCAGGTATTCTATAACGATCTATTTTCAATTAATTGTCATACGTTTGGTTTAGTTATATGCTAGTACGTAGTATATGTATCGCCGGAAGTATTGAATTTAACATAAAGTGAATTCGTTTATTGATTTTGCTTGTGGGAATACAGATACAAAACATTACGTAGTGGATTTCTGATTGTTTTATAGGTATGGGATATTTGTTAACCTTGAATTATTTCACTTATGGAAGTCAATTGATTTTTAATATTTGCATGGCAATGCAAAGTGCAAATGTTGACTTTTATGCACCGTTATGAGAAAAATATAAAAGCCAACACTGTTTTGTAAAAGGAAGCTACTCAAAAGTATCGTTTACAAAAGTAACAATGTTTCATAAAAAATATAAAATTACGATTTTATCGAACTTGAACACATTACAGCTCAGCTCCTGCTTAGAAATAGGTTTTGAGGAAATGTAGGTGTCTTGGAGGCTGTGAGGACTCGTAGGACTCAAAGGTCCAGCTCGCCTTCTGCCAAACAGTGCTGGCGACTTCGGATTGGAGGACGGCAGAAAGGTTTCATGCTTACTGAAAAGTAACGTAAGTATCGTTTGACTAGTAGGAGGACTCGGTATGAAAGGTGTTCGTAGGGGTTGAATAGTTCTAGTAGAATGGTTGTTACTTACTTTGGTCTGTTATCACTCAGGTTTTCACAGTTATTGAAAAATCCATATCCCTTTCTATTAGATCGCATTCAACTAACAGAAATAACAGTGCCTAATTAACTAGCGGAGCTATAAGTGATTTGTCATCTAACGTGATATACTATGGACTTTGGGCTGCAACTTTGGGATTGTTGTTAACTGACCATTGACATTAATCTGTAACTAATTCTCTCTATGAGAAGTCTTTGTACTGAGAGAAAGGTTTGGTAGAGCCAAACTAAATGTTCTTCACACAACTAAATAATTTGTATATAGCGAGCTGTGTGTGTGTTGCAGACGTGGCGAGTGGCAGTAGTGTCGACTGGGTCGTGGGAACATTGGGTGTTCCCCTCGCGTTCGTGTACGAGCTGAGAGATGTCGGCAGCTACGGCTTCTTGCTGCCAGCCGACCAGATAGTCGACACTGCTCAGGAAACACTGGATTCCTTAGTCACCCTCGTCACAGAGGCCAGGAAGACCTTCTAGCTGCCTTATGCGTCGTTGCAGTGCTAACATCACAACCTGGTTACAACCAAAATATAATGAACCATTAAAACAGATTAAGCTACTTACACCTATAAGACTGGGGGGCGTATAAATGAATTATTTTCAGACATTAGTTTTAAAACTAGTTATTTTACATATGCACATAAGGCTTACATAAACATTTTGACAGTTATTTCTTTAGGTCAATTATTTTCAGGCACGTTGCATAATGACGGTCAAAAATCAGAATTTTACCCGTTCAAGTGATGTTTGTGCTAGTCGCTACTCAATGAATGTATTTATAATGCTAAGGCGAACAAGTTAAGTTCATGACACATTAGGCGTTTAAAATAACCATACTCCATATACTTGATAGAGCAGACAGTACTCAAAAACCGTGTACAAGTATGGTATATCTGCGTTCAAAATTTCTAAATATATAACTCGGTCTCTTCGCCAGATCCACCCAGATCTTTGCTGCTCGGTAGCAGGATAGATAGCCACCAGCAGACGAACACATCGAAGAAGCGCTTAAAAGGTACAACATTTAGGTTCCTGTGTGTGTACACAAAAGAAAATCATTTTTTGGTGGTTAGCTCAGGCATGTTTGTAGAGCATACATCATTCGTGCGCAATTGTAACGCTATATTCTTATATTATAGTACTACCAAAGGATATTCCGCACTATCCGAACTTGGTTTACGGAAACTGAAATATACCACTTTTTAGATAGTCCGCCAACATGAACTCTTGGAGTTTTACTGGGTTGAGGGGAGGGGACCGTTAAACATACAAGGACTGAGTATATTTTATCACGTGATCGATACCAACAAGTAGACTATACGTATTACGTTTTCGTAAGCATATTTCGATTTGGCTGGGGACGTTGTTTTGTAGCATTCCTGGGAGCGAGTGAAAACTGGTGGAGTACCCGAGTGTTGCTACTGACACATATTTTCACTCGCAATTGCACTCGTCTTCACTATTCCTGGCGCACTCTAGAAACTGAATGCATACGAACACACATTCGCCGTCGAAAGTTGAACAGTAATCGTGTGCTAGTTGCTCGATCGTTTTGGTGGGCAAATCCCTTTTAGGAGCACTGTGTATCGTGATTAATTTTTTCTCTCGTTTCCGTTGAAATTGTTAATCATTGTGATCATAATAAAGTAACAAGAAGATATATCAGTCATTGTAAACATTAGTTTAAAATGGCAAATTGTTTGTTCATTCGGTGTGTAGATAACCACACACTCAACGCAAACGTATATAAACAATTTACACACACGCAGAGGATATTTCAGACAGAATGGTCAGTTTGGTAGGTGACAGTTATAAAAAAATTAGACTCGAAATATGTTTTCAATTTGCCCGGCAAGTTAATTTGGGAATAATACTATCTCTGAAAATATATTTAAAAATTAAATTTATTTAAATAAAGGAAAACTTGAACCTTCATTGTTTGTACACTGTTCAGAGTTTCGTTAGTTAACATAAATTTGTTTATTTTATATTTAAAGAAATGTAATTAAAAGAAATTGACTTAATTTTTTAAAATAAAAATAATCACAACACAACTTTAACACATTCCGTTTTTGTTGCTATACATTCTGTGATACAATCATATGTACTCTATTATATATTGCACATGTATACCGTACATACTTTATAGACACATATATAATGTAGCCTACATATATTTTAACAAATAAATAAGGAATAAATTATGTTTGACACACTTCTTCGATAATTTTCCTAACTGTAAGCTTCTTTTAACTAACTGGGTCATGTGGCGGTTTTGGGTTGAGCACATAAATTATAATGGGTGCTAAACAGATGTTAGTGTTTTTTACTTTAAATGCACTGCTAGTTACGCAAAATTTTCTGCGTTACTGTCCCGTTGCAGAAAAAGAGTGTGCATGGAACTTAAAACAACATTGCTGAAATGTTAAGTGATGTATCAGTACTATTTCTTTCTCTCTTCCTCTGACAGATTTTCTTCTTCCTCTTCTATACACATAGTAATAATTTACATAGTTCATAAACACTACAGTATTCTGCTAAAGTCACAACTGGATTATGCTTAACTGATCACTACTGAACGCGACCCTTAAACAAGAAGTTTTCAATTTAACTAATGAACTTATTTTGTTCTATACTGAGACAAATAATTTTTACGACGTTGTTAAGTACTCGTTATGTAAATTCGTTCTCATCGAAAGCGAGTTAATTTGAGATGAAACTCCGCCAGGAATTGATTCTAGACAATATTTCACATTACGCTCGAGCGCAACCAACTACAAAACGGAGTGCATCAACTTTGTTCGAAACGATTACGTATATCTGTTGATAAATACGTACTTGTATTATTTTTTTATATTGGAATACAGTTAAGAATATAAGTACCTGAACCACTAACGTCACTTTAAGTACGTAAATAATTTATTTTATAATTTAGTATGACAAATTTCACATCCTTGAGTAATATAACTCATTTCAGGATAAACGGAATGATGATGATAAATAAATAAATAAAATTGTTAACCCAGTTTAGTAAGATTAGTACATGAACATCATTTTTAGAAAAAAAAATAAATAAAGTAATATAAAGTAGTATAAGAATAAATATTTTGAGACAGGAGTCCGAAGGTGGATTCAGGGTATCTAGGTGAATTTGAGGAGCCATGTTGTGACGTCACCGCCTCTGGTCACCATCGTGGATTTGTCTTTTGACCTTTGGAGCAGGGGTCGGATGGCAGGGTGTGATAAGGGGTGCAAGGTATGTCATGGAGTGTGAGTGTGTGAACTACATGTTTAAACAAAAGAGGGATCAGTTCCTTGGTGAGAACGATGATGATACGATGCTGTCGGCCATGTTTTTTAAAGTTGTCTAAGAGTTTTGCATGTTAAGAGGAGTCCTCGACTGGCGCATGGACGGCGTTTCAGCGTGTCACGCGCATACATTTTTACGCGAAACCGCTTAAGTTATTCATATTATGTTTACCTACGAAAAGAACACTCACTTGAAACCATTCTTCTATTTTTTCAAAAAAGCAGCACGCTTGTTAGAAACACGATATTCGGGCCTCTCAAAATGGCTAAAAACGTTTATTTTTTTAGACTTTTGTAACTCCGAAAATATTACCTGGATTAGTAAAGTGCAAAACGAGAGGCATGCGTTGGTCTTTACTTCATACTATTCAAAAATAAAAACTTGGGGCCACCGCTAAGTCCCATAGTAAAAAGACTAACGGAAACCTTGCACGCCAGTTTGGCGTGCTGCGAATAGAGGCGATATGCTTCTCGTCAAGCGTGGGACACTGGCTCTTATCGCTACGCCGTTACCACGCGTCAAAGGTGGAAATTTGACACTGCGAAGGACTCCTCTTAAGTACCAGAAATATTTAATTAAGTCGGCTGTTTAGATTTATTGATTGAAAGTATCGGAAATAGATCGGGTACTGCTACGTTGGTGAGAGAAATTACGAAGAAATTATGGTCAGAGATGAGGACTACATAGATGAACACAGCGACAGAAATTGTTGTAGGTAGTAAAATTAATTTCAAATGAACACGCGAGTATTTTTTAAATTAGGTTACTATAGATGCCTAGATATTATCATATTAAAATTTATAAAATTGACAGTTTTCCGTTTTTGTATATTTTGTGGTTTCAAGCCCTTATTTTTCTAAAGCGGTTTTAAATTTTTACTCGATAAGAATCATACTACCGCATAGTGCTATATAAATAAACGTCCGCTGATAAAATATCTACTCGGCAAAAAATCTCATCGAATTTTGATGAGTAGTTCAGATTTTATTGGTGTTTGAGTATTCCAGTCGTCCGCTCGAACTCGTACCTTTCCATGTCCCTGTAAGACTGGGTAAGTGTGCGGAGTGCTTAGCTGGTCCCCTAGATGTCCTTCACAGCTCCTTGAGAAGGCGCAGTTCCTGCCTCGCGAACTGCGCTGGGGCGTGCTTAACGGGCAATTTGCCGTGGGAGAGAAGCTCGCGAGAAAGACTTCTCACAGCCAGATTGCCCCTGCCATTACCCAGCCACGAGAACCTAGATACAACACGTCAGCCAGGGCGCTAATCGCCGCCTGTCGGAGGTGGTTAACAACCACAGCTAGCGCTACCTGCCTTGGACAATCCTCTCATATAACCCGTCCACGTTAAAGGGGAATTTTAGACAATTTTACTGTGTTTTCAGTTTTTGAGCCATTGCATTTATTCCAACTGTATTATCAAAAATTTATCTTCGACAAAGCATAGGATATATTCTTGGTACACTGCTGAACAATTAATAATGTAATCTTTCATTAATTTGTCATGCAGAAGCATTGAAAGAGAATTATAGGTTAATTTTCAAGCATTCTCTTGCAATGATTCTGCATGACAAATTAATGAAAGATTCAGTTATTTATGTAACTCAGTTTACTAAGAACATATCCTGTGCTTTGTCGAAGGAAAGGTTTCATAATACAATTTGAATAAATTTTAATTGTAAAAAGACTGAAAATACAATAAAGTTGTCTAACACTCCCCCTTAAGGTAAGGTAAGTTAGCTCTTCGTCTCGTCGACAGCGTGGCCATTAGAGACTGTCACACACTACTAAGTACAATGACAGGAACTCTGAGAGGATTCGGCCATGCCCTTTGTTAAGGAACCATCCCAACATTCGCCTGGAGTGATTTTGGGAAAACATGGGAAACCGAAAACAGGATGGCCGGAGAAGGGGATCGAACCCGTGTCCTCCCGTCCACGTTACGGGTGACCAGAACCAGCCATTATCAAATAATAGAACTTCTGCTTTGAATACGGCACATAAATTATTAACACGATCAGTAAGAATGAGATTTTCGGTTACACTGAACAATGTAAGTTTCATTACTCCCTTCTTGTCTGTCTGTTCGGTACAAATTTTTCAATCGATTTTAAACTTACTTCCGGATGAATTAAAGACATGAAACTTAAAATAGGGCTCAGAGCTGTACGACAATGCAATGTAAGAAAAATATAATAATTATTATTTACATAAGTATGTATGCAGTAGTAGTAATCTCCTATTAGTGAACATTTATTTGTTATTAAAGCATTACAAATGTTTAAAACTATTTCACAATCATATCATAAAACGTCATTTAATAATATTTTTACGGATTATATTACACCGTTCTTTTGTAATAAATGACCTTACATGACCCTCGTGGGTTCTAAGGCTTGGTGAAGTTTAATCTGTGAGTTGTTCCGAAATACATAATTCTCATTCTTGCTGCTTGTCTGTGTTAGAATGAATGGGTGCTGTGGACGTGGTGAGAAGGTAAATTGCGGAGATGTGTAATTTAGTTTCCACCTACCTCACCTCTCCTTGTACTTCTCTCTTGTACTGTTTTCTTATTTCCCATTCACTTCTTGACCTTGGTGAGCTAGACGCATCGCTGAGTACCACAAACCCGATAGCACCCGCAACTACACAACCAGATACACCAATATTAACGACTAGGAATACGCGACATACGTTTCCCCTTAATTCTTACTAACACATGCCGGCGAAATATGATCACCTTTACAGTACCCACAATCATCTTGGCATCTACAGCATTCTTGGTTAGTAACTAAGCGATACAAAATTGTTTGTTGAAGCTTTTTTTTCTAAAGGTTTTTCCTGTCATTGTGTGATCCATGGCCAACCAATTAATTGACATAAATTCCTTCATAGAAAATATTTCAAAACTGACAGTAAGTTTTGTATTGAAATACACAGTTATTTATACTATATTTTTATAATGTTGGTCAGTCTATCTGTACCGGTATCACGTATAACTTATGAACGTTTTTGGTTACATTTTCTTTGGCTATAGTTAGATAGCACAATATTATTTCTGCTGAGGCGGAGACCGAAAGCTTTGTTTTCGTTGCGTTTAATTCCTTTAAAAATTAAAGCGACAAATACGAGCACATGTTTCTATATGTCAGAGTATGTATGCCTCTTTCACTTTTACCTGGCGCTAAGCCAGCATTTTCGCAGGATCAGTTTGGTCCGCCACTGACATCGTTATTATAACGTTCCATATTTATCGTATTTTATGTTGGCGTAATTATAAAAATAATACACGGACATAATGTACACTTACACCAACTTTGGTGAAGATTGTGGTGCTGCGTGCATTAGTGGAAAGTTACAAAACGATTAGTGTAGTTACCATCCTAGTATTCTTAAATTTAGATTGTGATACTATCGAAGCCTCATGCAATGGTCGGGATTTGTTAAATATCTGTGGGGCTCGTACTTTATATAGAACAGAATGTTGTGATTGTAAACGAGAATGATTCTGATTTCAATTCAGTAAAGCATTCTCGACAATGCTATAGTGATTATCTCGATACCCAGCTCCGGCCATCCTGATTTCGGTTTTCCACGGATTCCCGAAATCGCTCTAGGCGAATGCTGGGATGGTTCCTTAACAAACTGTCATGGCCGACACCTCTCCCAGCTCCTATCATTGTTTACAGTTGTATGTACCCGTGTCTAATGACCTCGCTGTCGACGAGACGTTAAGCCAGATGAAATAAATAAAACCTCTAAAATACTAGTTCTGTAATTATAGTAGAGTACAAAGAGTCCACGAGACTGCTGTGATTACAATAGTTGTTCTGTCAACTTTAGGAAGAACCGGGTAGATTCTACAGATCAGTCCGCCACGAAAATATTCTTAAGGGCGCCGCCAATCTTGAGCGTATTTGCTCTTTAGAGGCTCAGAAGCGACAGCATTATAAGGGCGACCTTGAAGCGCGCATCAAATATCACATCGCCACAACGAGCCAAGCACTGAACTAACGTGCAAGATTCCCGCCGATTCACGTTTACTAAGGGACTTCAAGCGGTGAGCATGTAATTATATTTATCTTATGTACTGCTAATTTTTACAAGTGGCGAAGTTAAGGCGTTTCCGCCTTGTCTTGACTACTAAAAAGAATCAAAGACATCGTAACATTAAAAACACACTAAGTTAAGAATAATGAAAGGAAAAAAAAACTATTAAATTACAATAAGCACAAATATTACCACATTTTGAACATAATTTATTCCCAATTCATACTAAACTGGGACATAGTACTACAAAATTGTAGTTGAAAAACTGAATATTACTGTCTGAACATTTAAGAAATTGAGTAACAAAAAATGGATAAACTGGATGTATTAGACTAGACGAACACTTACAAGATCTAAAATTATAATTTAACTAATCGTCCCACGAAGTTAACTCTGGGAAATGTTGTAATACGTCCTACTAAATAAATCTTAAGGAAAACCTAGATGGTTTTGTTATTACAAACACACCAACATATAAACACATGCGCACATGCACACAGTTACCTAAACACATTCTCTCTCTCACACGCAGACATAAACACACATATACACACGGGAAAAAAAAGTGTAAAATCATCAACCGTTCATATTGAACTGAATTATTAAAAGGTTTGGTTGACAAATTTGTTTTGAACAATAACGTACACTCATGACGTCAGGTTTTCTCATCAAGTGCATTCCAAGCACGCACAGTGGCCACCGAAAATTACTTTGAATAATTACTCGTTCAATGCCTTGGGATAAGTAAAGTCATATTTGACTTAGAACGGGTACTGATGACGTGATAGGGTTCAAGAAAGTGAATTTATTCGGCTAAATAATTCGGACTTTTAACTATAACAAAGTACTTTTCTAAGTAGAAACAGGCTAGTAATTTGCACCTTCTGTCGAGTTTTAACCATGATAGCTTATCGTAGTACGGATAAACTTGGTCGCGTAGTTTTATATTAAACTAGCAGTCCCCCGCGGCTTTGCTCGTGAGCACAGTCGTAGAAGAACAGGTCTGTACACTTGCCTATCTATCAATGTATTTTGCTTTACCCCCTTGTTGTTTGGCTGTAGTTCGTCAAGTTTCCGAGAATGTTGTACTTTTTGGCGCTGTAATCCGGGCGGTCGGACTCTAAATCCGACCACTTTTATTACATTGTTAACATTATAAAGTAAATAAAGATTTCTGGAGCCATGATTTAAAATTGTGAGCGAAGGAAGTATTTCATAAATTGATAAAAAATACGTTCTGATGCATTTTTTATCTCAGTGGGAGTGAAGTGGGCGGAGTTTGAGCCGACTGCCCTAACTGCAGCGCCAAAAAACGTATAGCATTATCGTGAACTTAGTGAATTACAGCCAAACAACAAGGGGGTCAAGTTTCTAGGTTAGTGTCCAGTCCTGTTCTTCTACAGCCGTGCTCACGAGTATTATTCGTAACTGATAATATTTACTTTAACTGAAAAACCTCTTCGTACATCAGATTGGTACTTCAGTCATTAAGTGTTGGAATGTCCAAGCGACTAGTTGAACTAACTCTGCAGCAGAATAAGTAGCTATAGCTGTCCACGCGAAAAGCAGTCTCAGTTTGTTCCGGCCGCTAACAGCGACTTTGCCTGGGCCTTTTATTAAAGCTCTGCAAATTTTACGTTGTGGGGTAATTACAGACACCTAAAGGTAAGTGGTTAGTCTAATGAAAAACATCTTATGTACCCTGTGCACAACCATTGGTGACGGTGCCCTCAATTACATATTTTCAAAATATTCACTTGAAGTTTAATGTCATTAGAAAGTTTTGGTGGGAAAAGGTTTCGCGGAAACATATTTGCGGCCCCAACCTTGAGATTAGTGAGATGATATACATATGAGCTGATGTTGTCGCGGCACCTAAATAGAAAGTGAACTCCATACTCAATTTACCCCTTTTAAACGACTACATGTCAATTGCACTAATTCGATCTGCCTTGTAGTTTTTGTGTGTCAGAATTGAACTCTCGCACGCAGCTTTTAACGGAATTTGAGCCCAGAACTTCCCGGAATGTAGACCAGAACGTTGAAATATTTCCTGAAAATAAAATTAATTTTAAAAATAAAATATCCATGTTATGGGCTCATAGAGATTGTACAACACCACGTCTCGATATGTTACTGTAGAGTGAAACTCCTGTAGGCCTATAAGTTATTTCTTGCTGCTCGTACTTACTTTTCGAATCGTCTGCCTTAAAAGTTTACAAACTTAGTTTTATTAATAATCAAGATATCTTTTAAATTAAAAAACTAAGATATAGTTTTTATATACTTAAGTAAGCATCACGCTGACACGAACGACACCTCGAAATCTCTACTGGTTAGATAGACTTCATGGATTGATGGAAAACAAATTTTGTGCTTTTTCACCCTTTTGGGTTTCGAATTTCGAAATATTTTAATTTCACATCTTAGACATTTGTATAAGTATCCAATCAAGGTGCAAATCACGACGCTAGCCCGTTAAGTAGAATCAAAATAGATGACTCATTTAAAAAACCCATATGACCACTGCACAGTACTGAGAGTTCGAATTTTTTAAAAATCTTAAAACTGTTTTGCGATCATTTCTGTAATAATTTTCCTGAAGCAAAAATAACTGTGTATCTCGTTGGGTTCGATAGATATCGAGGATTTATCTAAAATACATTCAAGGTCTTTTCACCCTCTAAAAGAGTGAATTTTGAAAAGCACTTTATGTTTTAGAATACTTTATAGATGTCTCGTGGACGTGAAAACACATTTCACCACTTTTCGCCTCTTTAGATAGGTAGTTTCGAAAATTCGTGAAATTACTTTTCAGGTATTTAAGTAAGCTTCAGTCTTAAAAAAAAAATCACGTCGCTATATAAAAATCAATGGGATCGATATATAGAGGTTATGAATCGAAAACACATTTTACCCTTTATTTTACCTTTTTGGGGCCGAATTCGGAAAATATGTATGAATGGTATTTGGGATATTTACAAAAGCATCAATCTAAAGCAAAGAACATTTCGATATTTCGATTGGTTCTATAGATATGGAGAAATAATCGAAAATACTTTTCACGTATTTTCACCCCCTTAATTAAATACTTTCGAAACGTCTAGGAGTCCTTTCATAGACATTTGTAAACGTAAGCATTTGAAGTAAAAATCTCGACGACAGTCAATTGTGTTTCAGTAATACATACAATTAAAAAAAAAAAATACTTTTTTTTACTGCTTGGGGTTTAAATTTAAAAAAAAATCTAAAATTGCTTTTTGAGCATTTACGTAAGCAACATTTTGAAGTGAATACCAGCTCTCTATCCCGAAGGATTCGATTGATATCATTAGTTAATCGGAAACACATTTAAGGTCTTTTCACCCCCTTAAATGTTGAATTTCGAAAAATTCTTAAATTAGCTGATAGGACGTCAGGTTCGAGCTCTATCGACGTCTCTTCCGAAATACATTTCACCCCTTTTCACACCCTTAGAGGTCGAATTTCGAAAAATCCCTTATTAGTGCTACCCTACGACCTGAGGAGAAACCACGCAAAAATTTTCATGATTCTAGGTCTAGCGGTTTGGGCTGCAGTTTAATACGTCAGCGTCAGGGTTCTCTTTTATATATAGAGAAAATATAAAATGAATATAAAGAAAAGATTTTGTAATTTCTGTAGTCTGGTTGATTATGCGTTAGTGAGGTCATTGTAAACAATGTCACGGTAATCAAACAAAGAAAAAATTAGCACCTAGACAATATGTTTTTTAATATGCTCAGTTAACTGGTTTTTAAGGCGTTTTAATATATGCAAGGTAGCTACGACCTTTTTATTTACATGAGCAATATGCTTAGACCAATTTAATGTATTACTCGTAGAAAGGCCAAGATTTTTAATTGTCGACTGTATTTAAATATTTGTGTTGCCTATTACAAACTTTCGGTAGTTCAGTGGTAAGGGGATTTTACCGTATTATTGGAGCTATTCATCAAAATAGCATGAAAGTTTAATATTGATTCAAATGGAGTCCATTTTCACGGACAATTTTTCGACACTCTTAAGATCAGTGTTTAAACTGTTTACATTTTGATGGTATCAGAATTGGGGAAATATCAATACACCTGCAAAACCTTCGGCATAAATGTGGTATAGCGTAAACATAACTGGACCAAGCACTGAAACTTGAGGCACTCCATCAATGCCAGTCAGATGTTTTCTTTCCAGCGACAACACACTAACTCATGCAGGAGAGATAATACCTTAACCAATTTAGAGCACAATAAAAAAATTAAAATTACATTAAATTTTAGCAAGTAAAATACCGTGGATAAATTTACCGAAAGCTTACTGAAATCTAACAGTGTGAGGAGAGTAACACTTTTCATGTCCGTGTCCAGTTTAACCTCTTCAACAATGATTACAAGAGCAGTGCCAGACACGGAAGCCTGATTGGTATTTGGCAAGCAGTTTTGTGGAGTTTAATTAAGATCTCACTTGATTTAGCACAAAATACTCAAGTCTGTAGCAAATTTCAGTGCACGATTCTATCCTAGTTTCGTATACATTCATAGGGGCCGCGGTGGCCGAGGGGTCAGACCACCAAGGCGATCCGGGTTCGATTCCCGGCGGGGTCGGTCCCGGGATTTTCGCATGTGGGAATCGTGCTGGACGATGCCACTGCTCGGCGGGCTTTCTCGGGGATCTCCCGTTTCCCCCGCCCTTTCATTCCGGCGCTGCTCCATACTCACATCTTTTCACCCCCACCAGCGCTAAAGACCTCGATGTTAACCAAAATATGTCACTCACTCATTCGTATACACCCGGTTAGTACATTTAGAAGTACGGCAATCTGAAAATGTCGTTTTCTGCTTTGTTGAAGGGCTTCGAAACAGTATTTTAACAATGCCATTCCGTACATGACTTAAGAGTGTTTTTATTGTGCATTAGCACAAAGGGCGTGTGTGAAATAGTTTAGTAAAATCGCATTTCCCTGCACATTACAACGCATTTGAAGCTCGTGGTAGGCGGTGCCGATATATGATATTTTTACGCAAACAAAATTTTAAAAACATTTTTGGCAAATTTTTAAATTACAGATACTTATACGACTGAAGCACTGCACAGTGTATGTCATGCAGGGAGACGGCACCTTTAAGGCGGAATAAATTGATGAATGTCATCTTACTGTTGTAAGAATGTGTTCCTTAAAAACTGCTCAGGGTTGGATTTACATTTTGTAAGCAAATTTTAGCAAGAATATTTTCTCTGGAACGTTTTCTGTGTGTATATTGTTTATGTTTTCACCTCCGCTGCAGTGGAGGATTTAGAAACTTTTTTTTTGGGAAGGGGGGGGGGGATCCTTACGTGAACTTATGGATTGTACAGAAAAAACCAGCTATCTCGAAAGTGTGGTTGTTTACTATTATAGAATATTACAAATAACATACATACAAGTAGGACACACAAATGTACTTGGATCATCATAGACCAAAACTCAGATTTACTTGAAGTGACTGGACATACTTAGACTACATAATGTTCAACACGATTTGGAAGGGGTGTGTGGCTTCAGCCTGGAAGCCCCCTTTCGTTTTCCCTTTAAATCTGCCCCTGCTCCGCTGTGTTCGCTGTAAGTAATCAATACTATAGACACAACCTTAACCTGTAAAAATTATTTATTTCGTTGCGTAATGCATGGTAAGCTTTTGGCTTGGGTGCTCCCTGACGGAAATAAATTATTTAAATACCTCGTTTAAAGATGTGGCGAAAAACTGACGATTCCAATCTGTAAGCAATCAGATCACCATTGGGTCTTACGTTGGGGAAAAAAACGACATTTGCTCGTGAATAACTCCACCATTGGCGTCAGTATTTCCACTGGCCACTCCTCCACATGTTCAAGGTTGCTGGTTCGTGTTGCCTACAACGACAGCGTAATAGTACACTCTCGTAACCAAGCACCGCCTTGCAGTTGTTTACCTGTTTCGAGTGCTGCTGGCTGCGTTTCTTCCGCACACTCAGTACAAAAGTTACAGTTCTCGCGGACCTACCAGTACCTGGCCCTTCTTACTATTCAAGTGAACACTGACACACCAACCATGTTGTTCGCAGTTGCGAACGCCCGTACTTTTATTTATTTTTTTTAAGTGACTGAGAACTCTGCACCTAGTGTGTTTCCCTATCGGTTGTTAATTTTCGTTAATTCGTATCTGCGCATCCGTTCTGCGCAGGCCTACGTTCCCCTCTTTTTCCTATCCATTGCAGGATGCTGACATAACCTAGTAATTGACCAAACCTAGTCATGTGACTTAGAGTACCTACCAAACTATGCGGACTTACGGGGGACACCTGAGGTAACGTTAACGCTACTCAGTGTTGTTAGTTCGGCAAGGGAATAATAATGCTGCTTGTTACGCTGTTATCAGTAAGGGAGCTACGAACTTTGCCGAGGTCGGTACCGAGGATTCACGAATGTAGTTTAACGTCTTTCGAGAGACTGTTCTTTGTTTGTCTTACAAGATCGTATACGCAATAATTTGTTGCAGTCACATTCGTGCATCCGCGGTACCGACCTCGACAAAGTTCGTAGCCACCTTACCGAGATCAACGCAACCAGCGGTAGAAATTTTCCTTTGCCAAACTCGTCCAGAAGAAATTCGTTACTTAACCTCTAGCAGAATTAACCTTACCTGAGGCTGTAAGCCGTGGGTAATGCTGCTTTAGTTCGCCATTGCCTTCAACAGAGGTAGTGGTAAAAGGACAAAAACGTCAAGTTTTGAATTAGGGGAGTTAGCTATAAGTTTCTCCTTCCCGGCCGGGAATCGAGTCCGTGGACCCTTAACACAACGGTCAGGAGCTCTAACCCCTGAGCCAAGCGGTCGGACAATGAAAGATGATTTTAATCAGAATTATTCACGCCAGTTGTAAAAGCCTCGCTGCAATAAAAATAACTGTAACCATATCAATAGCAGTAAAAGATGAGATCATTTTCTGGTATGGCACGTGCTACAGTCGTGCATAACCAAATCCATAGCAGTAACCATTTATTGCATAGTCGCATAGTAAAATGGCGAACATCCAACTTTTTTATGTGAGAATTTATGCTCAACCAGTCACAGTCCATTCGATTTCGCGTGTTATTACCGTCCATTGATATGTGTAAATAAGCAGAAGCAAGCGATGTTTTTAGAGCAAAATCTTAACGAAAGTAACCGAGCGAGGTGGCGCAACGGTAACACGTTGGACTCGCATTCGGAAGGATCCGGGTTTGATCCCCGGCTCGTGCGTTCGTCCATCCTGATTTCGGTTTTCGATGATTTCCCGAAATCGCTCTAGGGTCTAGGTAAATGCTGGGATGGTTTTCTTAACAAAAGCCATGGCCGACTGCTCTCCCAGCTCGTCATTGTACCAAGTTGTGTGTCACCGTCGCTTATAACCTCGCTGTCGGCGAGATGTAAAGCCCACTTACCTTACCTTAACTGAAATAAAACTACAAGGCAAAGTTATTTATGTTATACAAAAACAGTCGTAAATAAAATAAAAATTTTAAACATTATCTGTTGGACAGTGAAACCTGAACAAACAAGAAGTGTAAACGTCTGACTTCTTTATGTCTATTGCAGAAATACGTATTTTTATTGGCTGTAGCAATGGGATATGGTATTGTTGTGTTTATGGTTATTTCGATTGTATCACGGCCTTAAGAATCTAATAGTGGAATCGGAATGCTTTAACATTTCAATTTGAGCTGATTTCGAACTTCGTTTCTCGAGTCAAGCCCACGGTACAGAGCGGAAAAAAAATTTGTCCTCCGCTGTGCGCTCCGGGTCTGCTCAGGGACCGGTAGTCTGGAAGGAGGCAAGGTCACTGAAGTGGTGCCGCAAGCGGTCGCCAGAGCACTCTGCCGGCGCTAGTTCCAGCAGCTGGCACCTGGCGGCAGCAGCGCTGTCGTCGCCGAGGTGGCCAGCGGTCCTGCACGGTCAGTCGACCAGCCCGCACTGTCGCTGTGCGCGGGTGCTGTGTCGGGTTGTGGGATCGCGGTACAGTTGTTGGTGCTAACCGTGCAGTATTCACTAGTAACACTCATGTGTTTTTAAATTGTTGGTATTATTGTTATCGTTAGTGTATCGCCATGACCATCACGTATAATGCTGAAGTGGCCAACAGCAGCCCGCTAGGCTGCTTTTGGAAGATTCTGTGCAGGTAGGTGACAACGGTAATTTATTGAAAAAAAAAAAAAAAAGTTCGTCGCTTGTACTGCAGTTGCAGAAAAAGAGCAGGATCGACAATGTAGTAGTGTTTTTTATTTTTAGCACCAATATTTATTTGCTGAATTCTTAAGTTGTAAATACCGGACCGTAACATAAGTATTAAACATTATATAAAATATAAATAAAATGTAAAATAATACAATGATTTTGGCTCTAAATAAAAAGAAAATCACGTGTGTTTTGACGCAGTGTGTTCAAATCACCGTTGACTAGGGTATATCCTTATTGTGCATTGTTGAGTAGGCCAACAATAGAAGTACACGTCAAACAGATTTTCGAAGCATTTCATTGTTTCAAATAAGCACTAGTTAAATTATCGTGTTTCGTAGGGTTTTTCGCCGTCACTGCAATCAGTTACAGTTAAATGTCATATAGTCTTCCTTTGTACAGATCAATACATGTTGCGAATTGTTTTTTCCCCCGTCCATAAGAGAAAAGTTCCACGTATGTAGTGGAGGTTAGGTACGTCATTCCAAGGACGAATGTTTCCCCTCCAGTTCTCCAGCTGCTGGACTGTATCCTTGCTGGCAGCTGACTCCAAACAGCTGTCTGTTGCTGTGTTGTTCTGCTGACAGCTCCGAGCTGACACTTTCTCCACGCTAGTTATCGCAATACGCGGGCATGACTTGAAGCGATTTCTCATGTGTACATTTAATAACTGTTCTTATATATCTACCGATTGCGCATGTAATCGGGTCGAATAGTATCATAGCACAAATTATAGCCAGGGCGGGAAAATCAGTTGTTATTGTTAACAGCAACAGTTTCGAAGGCTAATATATACATACATAAGAACGTTTATTAGTTATGGTTATATTTTCTGAAAAAAAGTAAAAGATAATTTTGCAGACGTTACTGGCGTACTTTGTCTACGTCGTTCAGAAATTTTATGTCGTATTCCGTTTTGTAAATTGGTCTAGTATATCGGTAAGTTAAGTTTATGTGTTTTCTGCTTAAATATGACACGTTATTGTTATTATGATTTAGTCTCTTGCACAAAATTAGCACAAACTTCATAAATGAATAGGATATTTCAAGAAGGGCTCTATAGCAGATAGTAAGTAGCCTAATATCTTTCATTATTCAGGGGAAACATAAAGGTATTTTCCTCCCAAAGTAGGGTATAATTCACATTTTCAAATTATTAATTCTGTTTGCAGTAACAATTTCACCAATGTTAATTTCACCATAGTGTGAAAAAAGAAATCCCTGTTTTCTATTGTCAGGTCCTTCTTGAAATACATTTTCAATTATTAACTAGGTTCAAGAACGCTGCCTGCCTGGGAACTTAGGCGAGATAAAATATTGTGATTTACGTGTTAAATTACGTTAACAGGAACTCCAGTCACATTTCACGATATCACTTTCGTACAGAACCCATTTTCTGCACTAGGATGAAGTAATAGTTTTCACATTAATTTTAATGTGTTTGGAAGGGTGGGGGATTATGAGTATGCCTTTTCATTATTTATTTTTAGAATGAAAATACTTATTTGATTACAGTTTTCAGGGTATTGAAGGAACTACATAAAATATCCTATAGCAATACCGAGATGAACAGAAAAATCGGTACAGTAATGGCATTTATTTATATCTGACAACTGCGCTACATACAGTATAATTTAACATTTACTTCGTTATCCTTGTTCTTGCCAGGGCGCTGGAGTATACAGAATGTCCAGAAACAAACGTATAACGAGCACACCACGCGAATCCGGGGATAAATTGGAGACGGAATATGTTAGTGGCAAAATGTCATGATGACATTTTATGTGAACAATGTGGCAACATAACACTGTAATTAGTCTACTCTTGCGCTACACATATATTTTACTTACCTTACTACTACTGTTCTGGCCTGCATATTATGGGCGAAGGTTAAAATCCCAAGCAGTCCAAACATGATTCTACGTTTACTTGACGTAACACACATACAGTAATACCTGAGCGTGGAGCGCAAGACGGTAGATTCTACTTGCAGTGTTGCAACGTTGTAACCGTAAAATGTTGTTAAACCTTTTGCCACTTACATTTTCGTCTCCAATTTAGCCTACGATTCGCGTTTTGTGGTTATTATGCAATTGTTTCTGTACAACCTGCGTAGTACACGAATGTTAGTTGTTTATTGAGATTTTCATGCCACTAAAATTATTTCTATGTTTTCCTGAATCCAAAACGCTTAATAGGCCCTAATCAGTGAACATGCAGCTTGTATTAAATGAATATGAGGAACTTTTTTTTACGAATTGTAATGCGCAGTTTTGTTCGACTCAGCGAATAACCGTGCCTTATCCCTTATGGAAAAAGCTTATATATGCATTTGGACAGATTAGGAACTGATCTGGATCAGATATGAATTAGTGTATATTCGTCTTTCCTGATTCCATATTTGGCCAATTTCAGATCTGGCCCAGATACACTTTTTTCATAAGGTATTAAACGATAAAAAATAATAGCCTTCTGTGTCCACAAAAGTTATTAAGTAACTTATGTGGTTATTTGAAACTCTACGAATGGTTGGACTGGTCAACAGTTTCTTCTTGTTGGCTATCGTACGTCACTTCCAGGTGTAGGAGTATGCGACTCAGTATTTGCTACGCAGTAGAATCCTAAGTGAACTCAACTGATAGGAATTTCACTCCGATCTGATTGTATAAGCAGGGGTGGAGTGAGAAGTCCAGACAGGTCGCCGAGGTGGACTGGAGTGTGCAACCTGGATTGAAACACGTGCTCTAAACACAAGTCTGACTGGTCTGAACGATAAAGAATCCGTTCTCATATTGACGCTGTAGCATAGTTTGGTTATGCGAGAGGTTAGAATCGTCCAGGTACAGCCAAATAAGAGTTCTTCTCTTTCTAAAAAAAATTACTTGAAGAGTAACTAAAATGACAATAAAAATATTCATGAATGATTTCAAACGAAAATAAAATATTGTAAACGTTTGCTTAGCTTTGTTTTTCTAGTCATTTGTTCTGAACTAGATGTTTGGTTTAAGGATGGCTAGTTACGCAATTTTCGGTTCAGGTTCATTATGTTATTATATGTTAATATGGAGTGGAAATTTTGCTATCGGCACGTTTTCCCAAAAATTTCAAAACCTTTTTAATTAATTAACATAAATTTAATTAAATTAGCGTTGTCTTTGTGTTGACATGGATCCAGAACGCTCATAAACAGTAGCCTACCTGTTATGCGTAGTTATAGGCTACTTGATCTTGCACAGTTTCTAGATTTTATTTTTTCGCCCCTTGTAGAGATTTTTATCCTTTGTAGAGAATTTAGGCGCTGAGTTAGCCCTCTTCAGCAATTCTTATTCTTGCGTTGGGAGGGGGACTTCTTTCCAAGAAGCATTCATTCTCTGACTGCATCTCACTTCTATCTTCTGCATCTCACTTCTATCTTGGGCCTTCAATTCCTGTGCAGGCCTACATAGGATAAAAACTTGCACCAAGCTTTGTTCGCCTAATGTTATCAATCACAGGAACCACCATGGCTAGTCTTGTTTCGCCCTTGACGCAACTCGCCCGTGAACAGTGTGTCATTATTGTCATTTCGCACAAGTGTTATCTGCGTCCCTGGACGTAATTGTCGCTGTTGTAATGACCCGAACCTGTCTAAATGAGGACGTCTTCAGTAGGAACTGCAGTTGGCCAACATCCAAGGAAATTTAGGACTGCTCTGCAGCGAAAAATTTGTAATTTTTTAAATATACCAACCACTTTCCAACTTTTACACATTACATTAATAGTAATTGCCCACAAATAATTTTTTTTTTGGTTCCATAGTTTTCGTACAAGCGCATGTCAGAGAAGAGATTTGACAATGTTTGCTACTTATCCAAAGGCGATACGAATAAAATAATTTAAAGCGAAAGTAAGTGTATTATGCTGCAGAATGATACTTTTGTAATTTCACATATGTATTAATGTTTAAAAATACAAGTACTCAAAGCTATGAATCAATTTAATTAAGTACATTGAAGTATATTTTTCAGTACAAACAATTTTTACTTGAATTTACAAATGTGTAATTTTGTAGCATAATACATTAACTTTGACCCTCACTTAGTTAATTTGTATAGTTTGCATAGTTTTTACTAAGTACCGAAAATATTCAAATCAATACTTTGACATGCTCTGTGGAACCGAAAAAATTTAACCCACCCCTTCATTCCGACGATACTGTGTACTAACACCATTTACGGCCATCGACATTCAAGATTTTTGTCTACAGTGCTGTAAAGCCTACTTCACTAGCAATCTGACCAAATGTATTACACAAATACACCAGTGATGCGCGCTCACACGCGAGGTTGGCTGGGCCGCACGCAGGGTAATGGGTGCCGAAAACGGACAGTTTCATTCACGACGTTTAAATTTTAGTTTTGTAGGTTTTATTACTAGGCTGCGCAATACGGGACCATGCACTAGAGTAACCATGACTTTCTAATACACCAATGAAAAAATGTTAGGTGTTCACAGTGATCCTCCCGCACAAATAAAGCGGGGTGTCCGGGCACCTCTCCCCCCTTTTCCAATTATCCGGGAAAATTATTTTGATATTAATGTGCGAGATGGTGCTATGTAAACTGTTTCCGCAAGGTAAAAGGGGGGTGGACTAATTTTAATGTTATATTTAGTGAGAGTTCAAACATTGTGGGCTCGATCCCTTTGCCTTCTCCGTCTTGCATGTGACCCTGCGATTGCAGGTTTGAATCCGGTGGTTCATGCTGGCATAGAGTCCAAACGCTGCTTACCCAAGTCCTGGTTTAGTTTCCATTAATTTTATAAAGGGAATACAATGTTATCAAAATACTATACTAAGGTACCTGCACCGAATATGACCCAGTTCTCTATATGACCCACTAGTCGCCATTGTGTGGTAATGCCGAGATCGATGTGGGATCGATACACACTAGTCTCCAGTATGAACATACACCATCCATAAATATATGTCTTGCACCATCCATGTGTTAATATAATTAATGACTTAGGCACACATAATTTTTTAACCTTAAGCGGGTCATATTCGGTGCAGGTGCCTTACATGACGGCGAAAGCACACATAATTTTTTAACCTTAAGCGGGCCATATTCGGCACAGGTACCTTACACGACGGCGAAAAAGGTTGTCAACCGTAATTGTTTGAATACGTGCAGTAGACACCATGTTTCTTAAAGTCATACACTTGCCATGTTTTGTGTGTGGTGCGAAGAAGCACGCGCGTGTCACGATGGCTATATTGGTAATGGCTACATAAAGTCTGTCTCACATTCATAAGAATTCCAGTTTTTGACAGGTCTGAAATCTGTAATGTGTTCAAATTTCTACAGAAAAACACTTTTCATTTGAATGTATTGCACAGTTAAGTAGCTAGCCAGGTTTGTCTTTGTTTTACCAAGACATTAAATAAGTGTTTCCTCATTATGTATGAACAGCTACCTAGTTTGTGTGTAACTCCAAGTAGCGTTCTCAAGAGAATATGTTGAACAAGTCGTACTCGTTTTACTTCCTGCAGTAATACGACGCCAGTAGTCTGTGTACTCTGTCACGGAGGAAAGAATGTTGTCAGCATGAACACGGAACATTATAAGCCACAAAAGTACCCCATGCATGGAATTCCTGCTTTATCTCGCCTTCTCCCACTCAGATAGCTAAGGCGTCCACAACGTGGCGACGTTTCTGAGCAAGTCAGAAACACAAGTACTGATGTTCTTAATACACTTACTTAAGAGCGCCGTCTACCAGCGCGTGAGAGGCTCAAAAGGTAACGGAGTAGTAAGGTCGACCTTTAAGCTCGCATCAAATTCCGCGTCGCCTCAACAAGCCAAGCGCTGATTAAGCATGCAAGGTTCCCGCCGAGCGGTTTTACTACGGGACATTTTGTGGTGGAAAGTCTGCAACTAAGTTCAGTGCAGGTCGCAATCTGAGTTTTACATACATCCGGTTAATAAATTTTGAAGTACGGAAGACTGAAAAGGCCGTTTTTAGCCGCGTTGGAGGGCTTAGAAACAGTGTTTTTAATGAGCGTGGCGTCTTAACAATGAGGTTCCGACCTTGTCCGAAGTTAGTTTTCTTTTCGTACTTTGGCATAATGAGCACACGTGGTATATTTTCGTACAAAAAAAAAACGGTTTACGAACACGCTGCAACGCATTTGAAGCGTGGGGTATGTGGCCACCTTAAGGCCTCGCTCCCCTGTTTAGCAGTGGTTTCGAAAATATTTTTTTAAACACAAATTAATACATGTATCAAAAATTCCTTTGGCAGTTTTAACACTTATATATCAACGTTTTTATATGAATTGTTCTGTTGCAATACACCAAACTGATTTTTAGATTTTTGTCCCCAAAATAGTTCACATTTTGTTGTGAAAATAAGCCAAAATGAAGCAAAATAGTTTTTTCCTCGAAAACGGTACGATATTTAAAAAAACGGTCTGGCAAAACTTGTATCGTATGACTGTACACTGTCTGAAATGTTTCCAAAGAATTTGGTTAAAATATATTTGAGTTATTTGCAATTGTTTGAAATGAACGGGAGATCATGGCCTTAAGGCGTCTGCTTGTGTGCTTGTGTGAGTGAAGTACGGCGCCAAGGGCGATGTTGACCGGCTCATGTGCGTTATTACCTCTACCGCAAGGTATTGGCACGGCGTGCAGTGATATCGTAGACCACTCGCCTGACTGACACTTTCAGTTGTGACATCATCTTTTTATTGGAAAGTTGTAAGCAAAGCCCATCGCATGTTTCTCGAACAGTTTCACACGAATCCCGTGAGTAGTTCTTCAGATATAACGTGTTGGAAAAGCTGTATTTAACCATTTTGAGGGGCTCCAAAGAGATTTTCGTAACTGACGTGTTGCTTTGACTATCTTTTGAAGTGTATTTTCTGTTCTTACACTAATACTACGGGCACGTATGGAGTAGTTTAATTTAAAAGAAAAAACGTTTTATAAGCACACTGTAATGCGTTTTATACGCATGGTAGGCGGAATCCGTAAGGGAATGTGGCCGAGTTTCTCGGCTTTCAAGAGAATGAATTTTTTTTAAAAACCCAGACAAGAGCCAATTTCGTAAAATTTATCTGTAGCTTTGTTGCGAATTAGTTTCAATTGTTATTTTTCTACACTACAGATACAATAATTTTAGCTACCCTATCAATTAAAAGGAAATGGCCCTAAATTTACTTAGCTACTATAATGCTGTAGGATTTTGTCGAAAAAAAATCTCAGTACATATTTAAACCAACTATAACCAAAGTTACAGAGCGATTTTACGAAATCGTCTCTCGTTTAAGAGTGCGTGGTGCATAAATAGACGCTGAAAACATCAGTTGATTCCTACGCTTTTTTCGAAGCCAATATGGATAAAATACTCAATGACAATCCTAGAAAATGGTAATTGCCAACTTTATGAGTAAATATTTATCCAGAATTACTAATTCGTTATGCGTGATCTCTTGCGCCGCAGTTAAATGCACGAGGTTCCGGCGTCAGAGATTGTGCTTCAGAAGTTCGTAACACTGTAAACAATGTTGTTTAAAACGTTGGCTAAAACTATTGTCCAGGATTGCTGTTGATTAATTTTCGCAAATTGACTTCAAGAAACCTACAGTTATAGAATAATGTTTTTAGCGTTGAAATATGTACCACGCCCTCTTAAGCTTTAAAAAATAATGATAATAAAACATAGAAACTCGGGCTCAAGCGCGTGAATAGAGCTGCAGGTACGAAGAGAGACGCCAGTTAAGAGTGTTTAAGTGAGGACAAATTGTAATTTTATATTTGTATTAAATAATGTTAGTTTTATAGACGTTACTTTGATGTACATTTACCTCCAAAAAAAAAATTAGCCAGTTTTCCCATAACGGTATTTCTAACTCAAAATTTGAATGTTTTTTGTTCCTTTAAGCCGCAAAAACCTATGAATATAATAAAAAAATCACTAGCTACATGTCACGGGCTACAGTTTGACATATATAAAAATTCACTACAAAACGATTTGTATTTCTAAAACTATTTACAAAGGAAGGAAAAAATAAACATTTTAGCATTATTTTTACAACACAAAAGCGTTTCGCAGTGGATTTTTATACATGTCAAGGTAGCCCACGACATGTAGACTAGTGTCAATGTGAATTTTAATTTTTTTTTGTTAGGAAAATGTTTGTCCAAGTAACGTCTACAAAACTAACAATTTTTCATACAAATATAAAATGACTTGAGCGCCCTAAGGGCAACGGCTTCCTGTTTGTGCTGTCTTTTCAGATGTAATTTTTTAATCATGAAAGTAAGCATGTATATGAGAAGCCACCACATAGCTGTGTTGATGGTAGGTTTCATTATATATATGTATAACCAAAATTACACAAAGCTAAATATTGTACTAATTTTAGTAGGTTATCGAAATGAAGGTTGTTTATTTAAGTTCATAACTAACCAAACATTACAAAAAATCTGTCACATTATCGCATCAGAGGTTTTATATTTATAGCATATGCGTTTTTTTTTTTTTTGCAATAGAAAAGTTTTTCCCTCTAGGGCAGAAAGCCGGGCCCATCTTTCATTTTGTGTCGATCCCTTCTTCCACGACATAAGAGTCTTACCCCTCACTCTGAGAAACACTGTTCTAACATATGATAATAATCATGTTAGTGTAAGTAACACTATGTGCATGTGGCGTTTTGTCGTCAGCGTGTCCCACACTCCAACAAACATCGGAATCCTCACACTGTGACGCACATGTACTCATTTCTGGTAATAACCTATAATCGTACAGTTTGTGTGGCCTTCTCAGCACACTTGATGTATATACTTATATTAATACTTAACTCGGCCTTGCATACTTGTTGACAACAAGCTGATCGGCACCACGCAAAGATCTCGTGCGTAGCAAGGCACTCTAGGCGAAATCGATGGCATAGATAAACAGGACCAGGCAGAAAAGTTGCCACAACTCAGCACATTTTGAAATGATTTTGGAAAACAATGGGATATCAAAATCACGCAGACTTGATAGGGAAGCAAAGCCACATCGTAACATTAGACAAACTGATCGATACACTCAAATGTTTGTACTTTTGTAAGGAAAATCCTTGGAAACTCAGTTTTCCAAAGAATTTATTTGTAAAACAGTAAAGGACGTTCTTGTAAAAAATACAGGGCAAAAGCTTGTAAAATCATAAGATATAGGCTTGTATCTGTACTTTCAATAAGGAATAATGAAATTTTAAATATGTATTTTATTCTATCATGTTGAACTTATTTATCAAATAACTTTCAAACTAATAATTTTGCATGTAATTATTTTCAGAAAAAAATCTTTGTGGACACTTCATGATTCGAACTGCATCTTTGCGATTAGAAACCACGTAACTTACCCCTATATTACCTTGACTTTCTTATTTATACGTACTACATATTTTAACTGTACATTTCAGTAACATTACTTTCTTAATTTTGAAGCACGCAATTAATATGAATAGTTCTATTCACTTTATTCCATAGAATATATTACAAAATATGTGATTTGTGTAGGACTATTTAATTTCCGACAGACTTATGATTTTGGTAGACAAATTTTTAGTAAAGTTTGTTTACAAAGAAAAGCCTTGTAACTTCACAAACTAATAATTTGACAAGGGCAATTTTTGTATATTTACAAAAGTTTGTAAAACTATCTAGAAATAGGCTACCTTTTAATTTTGTACAACAATTTTTGCAGGGTATGATTGCAAAAAAATAAAACGTTATAGTGGATTATACGAAAGAAATAATTTTAACAAACACATTATTAATCTTGGGAAAGAAATTCAGATACGTGTAACAGTAGGGTTTGGCTCATTTGAAAGCTAAATGTACGACAAAAATAAAGCAAACATGTGACAAATACACTTTTAATAGTTAATGAGCCTGTAAAACTGTTGACTATAAACTTTGCATAAAATTAGTTAAGCTTCAATCACTCATAAAGGAAAAACTTCGCGGTCTTCAACAAATCATTTCAGTTTCGGATGTTTTGTTCTGAAAATTATTAGCGTCATTTCATTACAATTATTTTTTTACTTTAGAGCGAAAATTTTACCTTTCATGTAATTATTGCTGGTGTGAATATGTGTCAGGATTCTTTATACGTTTCGCGGGGGAAATAGTCAGCAAAGTTGCCATTTAGCTGAACACGTGCAATCACAATTTATTGTCTTTTTCCTGTGTTTACAAACACCGCACACAATAGCACAAAGTTCAGATATTGTTGACTGACGTCGATCTTGACAGTGACGCGTTATTGAGACAACAATAGGAACGATAAACAGTTGAACGTACACTGTAAAGCATGGCAAATTTGTAGTGTATGTAGTTCCGCGTGAAAATTGCTGAGCTCAGTTAGACGCAGGAATCTGGAACAATGGTACAATAAACTATACGTAATTTTCTAGCCCAAGGGAAGGTGATGGGAAAGCTGTTATATTTAAAAGGAATCACTGTGTGCACATTTTTATCAATTATTGAAATAAAGTGTCTATTGAAAATAAATTGACGAAAATTGGACACCGTTAAAGCCTTCCTCTGACATTTATTTACACAAACTGTAGTAGGCATTCGAGGCCGGAGTGGTTTGTACACTGAATGAAAATGTTGTAGTTACCATCATGCTGTTAGAATGACATCAGTCCTGTTTGGCTGTCGGCACTATCTGTATTATTCCTATCCACATTTTATTTGAAAGAAGGAGCAAAGAGCATATTTATTTTACAGAAGATATTTTTACTTCTTCGTAAAAGATTGTTGTAGCAACATTCGAGATGGTACCATATGAGGTATAGTCCAATGCCGGACAATGTATGATAATTGGAAATTTTTTTTGTTGCTAGCTAACCTGGATAGTGAGAAGTGCTTGTGATTATGTCCTTCTACCAACATTTTTTGACACCCATAAAATGATATATGAAGTTCCAAATAGAACGGCACGCGCACTTTATTCTATTCAGTGGTTCTTATAATTTCTCATTAGATTATTTACATTCTTCACCATGCTAAACAATGTATGTGTCCGGTATTGTAATACTAGGTATTTGGTAGTACCGACAACCAAACAGGACTGTTGTCCCTATTTTAACAGAAGTAGTGTAGCTTCTACAAAGCAGTACATTTCCATCAGCGTGGAATGCGAGTGACTGTATTGACTACTCGGCTTCGCTACTCACTGCAGTTGTGGCAGGAATGCAAGTCCGCACACTACTCACTGGAAGTACACCATCATGGGGCAACTGGAAAATGTTGTCGCTGAGATCTAACTGACCAGAAGACGTCCGATCCAGCCCTGCACATGCTCAGTGGACTACATTTTTGACTAACACACGTGAACGGGTTAGGTTGTGCGTGTCTTACAACGGCCTGCACTGTCTTGAAATATCTCGTATCCATGATGTTCCATGCATCAGAATTATTTGGGCCATATTTTGGGCGTACAGTTATTTGTTAAGGCCATTCTCTAAAGTTTCTACTGTTTTTGTGATAATTATTTTTTAAAACTCAAATGAGAGCAGATATCAAAAATACGTCTGACAAATTGGTCTGAAATGGGTTTTACCATGACAACTCATTTTTTCAAAGCATGAAATTACATGGTTTCGACTAAAAAAGAAACATGTCGACAAAGCAATAATTTTCTTCAGATCAAATTCAAAACTTTGTCCCTAACCCAGATATACATATAGTAATAAAATAAATTATTGATTACTTATTTTAGTATCAACATATAATGGATTAAATCGAATATAAATAACTAACCACCGGCAGTTACCAATGTAGATGTATTAAGAAAAGATGATAAAGGAATAGGGATGGGGCAACTATAGATTCCGATATAAAGGTGAATCGGCGGCAAAAGCTGCAACAAAAATTAAATTCATCCAAAATAACGGCGGATGCCTAATGGAAAATGTTGCCAGACGTTTCACTTTTCACATGCCTTGTTTCCGGACGAGGTTTCGTAATTATTTTGCAACCATTACGCGGTGAAAGTTTGCAGTGCGTTGTAATTACACGTAGTGGTGTTGTTGATTTGTATTATTTGTTCTCTCGCTTCAGGTCTTGAGTGCTCTTCCCCCCCCCCCTTCCTCTCCAAAACCTTCAACTCTTCGACCAAAAGTGATGCTGCGGGATTTCACGGACACTGTGACCTTGATATCTGCAGCGCAAAGCGGGAGCCATGATTCAACGCTTGTGAACACACCTGCAACTATGTTTCATGGTCAGTGATTAGGGCGCGGCTACCGCAATTTTCATCATGATTATTTTATTTTGTATTTGTACCAGATATTTGTTTCTTATTTTAGACACAAAATGTGACTAAATTTGGCTCTTATGAAATTTTTTTATCTCTCGTAGTTTTCGCGTAATGGCTTGTTAAAGTCATATTTTGCATGTTTCCGTTTTAACGACTACACTAAAACCAACTGATACACGAAACTAAAAAAATCACAGTGGATAAAGACATCGCAGGCTACAATGATGTGCTCATAAAATTAAAGAATAAAAATTATTTGTATTTAAAAAAATGTATTGAATTTTTAAAATGTTTATTTTCAGTTTCAGCATTTTTTAAAAATTCAAATGATTGTTATTCTTTAATTTTATGAGCATGTCATTGTAGCCTGCAATGTCTTTATCAACTGTGATTTTTTTTTGAGTTTGGTATATCAGTTGGTTTTAGTGTAGTCGTAAAACGGAAACATGTAAAATATGACTTTAACAAGCCATTATGCGAAAACTATGAGAGATAAAAAAATTTCATAAGAGCCAAATTTAGTCACATTTTGTGTCTAAAATAAGAAAAAAAATCTGGTACAAGTAAAAAAAAAAAAAAAAAAAATGGTGATGAAAATTGCGGTAGACCTCGCCCTTACTCAGCCTCTCTCGAGGTTCTACCCGCAAATCGCAGACGTGTGGTGTCGCGGTCAGCTTGTTCTGATTTGCACAATCAAACGAGCAACCCCTCTGCTCAAACACACTCTGCCATTAAGGGGCTTCCATAGTTAGGCTGCGTCTGCTTGTATGAGGCAGGAGCGGTAAGAGTGTCGTTGAACGACGTATGTAACGCATTATCGCCTCTGCGTGCAAGCTACTCATCTGGCGTGCAGTGCTTTACTATTAACCTTTTTCCTATGGGATATTTGCGGGGAGATTAAATTATTTTATTTGTGGTTAGCATAGTTCAAAGTCTGACGCTTGTTTGTATAGCTGTGTTTGTCTAATCCTGTTGTTAATTTTCCAGATATAGTAGTCTAGAAAAACCATTTTTGGTAATTTTGAATTGCCCGAAACTGAGGAATCTAATAAATGTGCCGAATTTTTAAAACTATAGCGACATAGTTTGAAGTGTGCGTTCTTTTTGTAGATATACAAAAATAACGTGCGTTAATTAGTTTCGTAAAAAAAAAAGAATAACCGTAACTCGCTGCAACGCATTTGAAGCAAAGCTGCACGTAACACATTGAAATAAATTGGGGCAACGTTATTTTCGCCAACAATCAATGGCTCAGTGCATATAGTACATTGCAACAACACTCTCCACCCCTACCGAAGAAGGGGGGGGGGGGATCATAGCTACGCCGCTGCACGCGTTGTTTACCAGTCTCACTAGGAAGAATGCGCGAGGAATGCAGTCGTGGAGCCTGCCGGCCTGTAACGCTGCATGTTCTGTTCCTTCCATATCCTCCCCACCTGCCTGGACTTGTTCCTCGTCCTGGAATGCTGTTCGCTAGGGCTCCACGTCTGACGTGTCAACCGGCTCACGCCTGCCAACGTCCTCTTCACTTCCCTACATCTGGCTCGTCCAGGGGCGGTTACACTCTTCAAAGTATTGTGTCTTTATTATATCCAAATGGAGTAACCAACATGGCGGCAGAGAGGAAATAGACACAACATAATAACTAACAAGAATATGGCAATGTAATGGAAATTTTATGGAAGCCTGTTTGTAATCAGCTGCTAATTCATTTTATTTATTTTGACTTATTTCTTTTCAAATGGCGAAGTTAAGGCACGTAGCCTTATCTTACACTTAACCATTTAAATAAAATGAGTATAGCTGGGACTCTTAACGTAAACAAGTCATGTAATGATGGTTAGAGATGATGATTTATCTTGACTGTTTGCTGAATTTCAACGTACGTTCAGCTAGCCAGAAGATAACTGGTTTTCGCTTGTACGTGATGTTACCCTATTTGACTGAGCCAATAAGAATTCCGTATTGTAATATTTGATGCCTGTTATTGGTCTGCAGACATCTATGTTGTGTCAGAAGTACATCACCCAGTCATACATATTACAAGAAACTACAGAGTTTTCAAGGGTATGTTGGCACAAACAATTCTCGCGATATACCATCCTTAGGGACCCCTGTTTTTCGCGAAAAGAATTTTGCCCCACTTTGTTTCAGCGCCTTACGTGCATATCTGCAGTTCTGTTTCATGGTTATTGGCAGCGTGTTTATGGCTATCATTTGACGGGGCCAATTACAATAACATTCCCGCAACACCACATGTCTGTGATTTGTCGATAGAATCCCAAGAACCGTGAGAGTTAAAATATCCAATCACTGACCACGGAGCAGAACTGCAGAGGTGTACGTAAGGCACCGAAACAAAGTGAGGCAAAATTCTTTTCGCGAAAAACAGGGGTCCCTAACCATCCTCTCTAATGATATACCGCGAAAACGTTTTGTGCCAACATACCCTACTGTAGTTTTTTGCAACATGTATGATTTGGTGATATACTTCTGACACAACATAGCTATCTGCAGACCAATAACAGGCATAAATATTACAATATCGGGATTCTTATTGGCTCAGTCAAATAGGGCAACAGTTCCACGTATAAGCTAAAGCCAATAATCTTCCGGTATGCCGAACGTGTGTTGAAAACCAGCAAAAAGTCAGGTTTTCCCGCGATAAATCATCATCTCTAGTCACGGTATGTTTGTAAATATGTGCTATTAAGAGTTAGTAGGACCTGGGGCATGAGCTGTGCTGTAGCGTGGTACCAAAAGTTCATGTATAACTATTAAACGTGTTTCCAATGCGTTGATATACGAAATCAAGACACACTTCACGCTATGTCTCCATTGTTTTAAAAATTCCGCCCGCTTATTAATAACATAATTGCCAGTTCCTCAAAAGTGGTAACATGGCTTTTTTTACATTCTTCTAGCAGAAAAAATACAAGCCGTAATCGTAAAGCAAAATGATAGAGACCTTCGTTGGACTTAAACACATACTTTCCACAAATTAAATAATCGGGTCACCACTTTAAGTCGAATTGAAAAACATTTTCTGCGAAGACACTGCACGCTAGTTTTTATGCTCTGCGCTTAAGAGTGCGTAGTAGATAAATAAACTCTGAAAACATAAATTGATTTCTACGCCTTTTTCGAAGCCAATCAGGATGAAGTACTCAATGACAATCTTAGATCATTGTATTTGCTAACTTTATGAGTAAATATTTATCCAGAATTACTAATTCGTAACGCGTGATCTCTTGCGCTGCAGTTAAATTCACGAGGTTACGGCGTCAGAGATTGTGCTTCAGAAGTTCGTAACACTGGAAACAATTTTGCTTTAAACGTTGGCTAAAACTATTGTCTAGGATTGCTATTGTTTAATTTTCGCAAATTGGCTTAAAAAAACCTACAGTTATAGATTAATACTTTTAGCGTCGAGTTACGTACCACGTCCTTTAAGAAACAAAGCGACGTTTAATGCACGTATTGAAGTCGACTTAACACCTTCTCCGTTTCTGTGCCTCAAACGAAGAGAAAAAAAAAAAGTTAAGACTTCTAGCGTTTCAGCGATTATGTTTTGTAAGCTCAAGACAATGCATAGTAAGGTCTTAGCTAGTTATGTAACGTTGACTTATTAGTCAAACAAAACAGTATAAATTCTTGTGAAAAAATTAACTGTCGCAGCAAAAACCAGTTGAAACAAAACTGCCATACTGATTTGTGATATCAACTCTCGATTAAGGTTAATATAATAATTATCACAAAAATAGGAGAAACAGTGGAACATTGCTTCATACTAAGCGGTAAACACAGTTGACAAAGCTAAAACCAAACAGTCTTGACTTAACATTTTCGAAGACTTGAAAACATTAAGTCAAAGTCAAAATGGCAGTTCGCCGAGAACCGATTAGAAAATAGCGAACCTTGTTTATTATTATGTAAAGAGTTTATTTATAAGTATCGTTTCATAACGCAACACTGGGATTTCATGAAAAGGAACAATTACGTTTTGAATGTAGAACTCGAAAAATTTGTTACTTTATTTAAACATCAGTAAAATATTTGTAAGTTGTAGCATTAGTGGCATTGTTTTAGACAAACTATTTACAAACATGACAAAAAATGTAATAATTTGAACTTATTTTGCAAAGAAAATTTATAAGTAAGGTTTTTATTGCACTTATATAATGACAAATAGCTCAGTATTTCTGTTTCAACGAAGGGTTTTCAATCGTTCTGTGTGTTTATATACTGTGCAATGACGCAAATTATTAAGTAACAAAAACTTACACATGCATGTCGAGCCAACAACACATATTCCACTGCTGACTTTTTTGTTCGTCTCTGTTAGGTCCACTTATATATATACACACACACACACACACACACACACACACACACACACATATATATATATATATATATATATATACTTACACATAGAGATGGTGAAATTTCGCGAATTCAATTACCTGTGTGTTAGAATCAAATATCTATGCATACTCAAGCCCTGTCGATTTGTTAATTGTCCTCTATTCCGCTGAGTAGCAGCTAGTGAACAAATGGTCGGGACTTGAGTATGCATAGGATATTTGATTCTAAAATGCAAGTCATTGACTTCGCGAAATTTGAATATCTCTACATATACTTATACATTATATACCGTTAAAACTATGAACAAATAAACAAGTATTTTCGCTGTCAAAAAAACGCTCGAAAACATCGCCTCATAATTTTTTTCCTACAATTGTATGTCTGTATTAATATTCTCCTCTTCTCAACGCAGAAAACTGTTTTGAGTTTGAAATCTGTGTACTGTAATTAGAAATGAATGACTGAGCTACGCCTAATGAATGTAACATGTAAATTCCTATCCTAGCTCACACCACTGTTCTCAGGCAGGCAGTGTCCTTAAGACACCCGCACACGATCTGTGAAATGCTGTGAATCAATAGTGTACACCAAACAACACACGTTGCGTTTTTTAGCCAGCTCTAAAGAACGTGGTCATGATTATTACATTTTTCAGTAGTAAAACTAGCTGGAGACCATGCACTCGCCGTCCTGAATCCTCTGAGTTAGTGTGTGCCCAATCCAGCACATGAGCAATGCTTAAATATAATCTTCAGGAAGAACACTGACAATAGTGGTGACGTCACTGACTTTACCTGCAGGTTCCCGTGTGAAATGAAAGTTAATGGAACTGAATTTTCGCTGTTAATTTGCAAATTGTAATATTATTTTCTGACAGAAGGTGTGTTGAATGTTATGTATTTGAGAATAGTTGGCTGTATACTGCTGCAAGCAATATATTTTAGATGATACAACTGGGATCTTGAAATTGTACAAAATCTTTCATGATTATACAAAGCAGTGCAACAAAAGGAATACGACTAGTAAATTACTAATTAGACATTTTTAAAGCGAGATAAATATAATTAATTTATCTGAAACCACTCACCAATTTATGAATTATGATCACACCCATCACCAAGATCGCACCGTCATTGGTCGCACCACAACCTACTGAAGTTGCTGAACGTTCGCGCCTTCGCAGCATTTGAAAATGACAATATCAGAAGTGCAATGACTGCTTGAAAGCCGCAATCGCAAGATTGCAACCATACAGATTCAAAATTGCTAACGGTGAACGCAGTAGAAACAAAATTAACTAATAAATAGAGACTGGAAGGTTTCACGAAAGATTTTTTAATCATTTTGTTTCAGTGCATTGCGTGTACACCTGCAGCTCTGCTTCGTAGTCAGGGATGATTGGATGTTTTAATTCTGAGCGTCTTGTGGTTCTACCAACGAATCACAGACGTGTCCTGGTTGGCGCAGTCAAATGAGGCACCTCTCTGTCCAAATTCACACAGCCAATACTCATGAAGTAGAGCTGAAAATGAGCACGCAAGGCTTTGAAACGAAGTGGTGCAAAAATCTTTCCGCGAAAAATTCCTGTTTATACCAATAAATATAGCTGTTGCATTTTAAAAAAACATTCTATGCATGGTACAAATCTCCGAGATGGGCGACATTTGTAATGTATAATTTCTTCGTGGTACACTTGCTGTCATGCACTGTTAGATGTAAATAGTAAATTGCTAAGAAGGATGTTTTGTGTAATAGTATACAACGTTTGGCATTATACAGAGACGACAGATAGAACAATAAAATTATACTGATTTTGAAACGAACTACACTCTGGCAGCCCTGATGTGTCATATGTACACAGAGGTGATAGTTTATCGCTGGAAAACTGGTCTATTTGCTGGGTTTCTACGCACGATCAGATTATGGAATGATTACTGGCTTTCTTATGCACGTAGAGCTGTTGAGCAATTTGACTAAGCCAATAAAAATCCCGCTATTGTAATATTTGATGCCTATTGTTGGTCTGCAGGCAGCTGCGTTGTATCAGAAGTATATCATTTAACCATACGTGTAGCAAGATACTACAGTGTTTAAAGTGTATGTTGCACAAAAATTTTCGCGAAATTCCATGATCATCTCTCTCTCTCTCTCTCTCTCTCTATATATATATATATATATATATATATATATATATATATATATATATATATATATATATATCATTGTTGATGATAACCGTGGCGTCATTATTCTAGCGCATGGTCGCCGGTGGAGGATCGCTCTAACTGCACGTTATATCCGTGTAGATATCCGTGTAGTAGGTAATAAGTAGGGACCCTGTTTTTTCGTGAAAAGAATTTTGCCTTACTTTCTTTCCCTGCCTTACGTGCACATCTGCAGTTCTGCTTCGTGGTCAGCGATTGGATATTTTAACTGTCACGAGCCTTGAGATTCTACCTGCAAATCATAGACGTGTGGTGTTGCAGGAAAGTTTTTGTGATTGGCTCAGTCAAATGAGTTACGGCTCTTCACACAGACACGCTGCCAATAACCATGAAGCAGAATTGCAGATGTGCTCGTAAGGCACTGAAATAAACTGGGGCAAAATTCTTTTCGCGAAATAACAGGGTCCCTAGTAATAAGTTAAGTAGACCTACTGCAAATTTTCGCATCCGAAACAGTTGGTTCTGGTAGCACCTATCATACCCTTCACAATTGAGCATAAAGGCCGAACTAGGGCAGGCACATTTTGGCGGGCACCTCACCCAGTTAGTTTTCTTTACCACCCGGCTAAGAAACAGATATTTCTATGAACACTATCTAGCTAATTCCTTGATCCACCCGGCTGATCTCATAAACCACCCAGCTCCAAATTTTCACTGTGGAGAATACTGTTACAGAATAAATAGGAATACAGAAGTTGAAATAGCCGGCATGCACAAAACTTTATACGAGATGTTCTTGTCGTTCGCGTTACTAGTCTACAATACTAAGAAAAACTGCAAATACCACAGCTGATGAGGAGATGCCGAAGAATGCGAACAAGATAGCATTCTACGCCGTACTACCGCATGTCAATTAATGTATGGCGAACAACAAGAACATCTCGTATAAAATTTTGTGCCTGCCAGCTATTTTAACTTTGCCATACATTCATTGACATGCGGTAGTACGGCGTAGAATATGATCTTGTTCGCATTCTTCAGCATCTCCTCATCAGCTGTGGTATTTGCAGTCTCATTTAGTGTTGTAGACTAGTAACGCCGTATAAAAAACTGAATCTGCAGTATTAGGGACTTCTACTGTACTATAAGTTCAGTGATTGTACGTTACAACTCTCACGTTTCTTGGGGTCCTGCCAGCAAATCACAGACGTGTGATGTTGCAGTAACCTTATTCTGATTGGCACAGTCAAATTAGAGACTTCACAAAGACACGCGGCCAATAACCATGAAGCAAAGCTGCAGATGTGCACGTAAGGCACTGAAACAAACTGGGGCAACATTTTTTTCGCGAAAAAATAATGGCCCTAACCATAATACAAACTGACCCATATATCTTCTTCATAGTTCCTACTTCTCTACGTTGCTTTAGTGTTGAAGATTCGCCCAATTCTACGTGCTGGAGATGCAGTGGCGGCCGGCGTGTTGTTGCCAGGCAGGGCTGCAGTCGTCGAGAGCTGTACAGGAACATTTACTCCAATAATTAAGAACTGGAAAGGAATTGACCGCTGCCAGTTGTAAGGAACCCCTGGAACATCAGGATGGTTGGTCTGGGATCCGAGTCCTGTTTCTTCCTAACATGATACCAATATTTTTGCTTGAGTGAAGAGAATGAGTGAGCGTGTGATATGAGGTGAGCATGGATCAGCGACAAGATGCAAGAGCAGGATAAAGTAGGCAACCCGACAATCATTACCGGGAAATGGTAAGGGCCGCCGTATTTGCAACACCCAGAGGAAAGGGTTCGATAAGTCGACACTCGGCCAAATAAACGTTTAACAGTTATCTCACCAATAGGGTTTATTCCAGTTAAATGTACGTTTAGTTACATATGCAAAGCCAATTTTTAATACGTTGAAATATTTTTCAGTCAACGAAAGTTTTGGTTGATCAAAGGCATTGTTTCGACATAATATATTAATGTTTTTCTCCATGCAAAATCCGGGAGTGCTCTCATCGGGAATCGAGGCTGAATCACTGTTTTGGGAGGCGGGTGGCCTGTCTACTTCACTGCTGCCACTATATCTTATTATCTTTGTAAATTTCGGTTTGAAAGTTTCAACGAAACCATGGATGTTTATTGAGTTAACAGAAAAAAAAAACAGCTTCAGCAAAACATAGAACACAGTAACGTTTTCAAGAGCATACTATTGTAAATATACAGTGTCGGAATTCATATGACCTACGGCAAGCATATCTTCTGACAAGTATTATTAGAGTAAATGCGTTTTTGTTTACAACCGATGATCTTGTTTAAAAAGAGCCAGAGTTTTTGTTTTCTAAAAGTAAGTTGTGCACTGTTTTCATCTGTTCTGTTTATGTCAGCGTTCTACACTGGGGTGCACTGCATTCTCAAAGCTTTTGTTCATATCAGAGATTAATGACGACATTGTAGTTCCACGTAGTTTTAATGGATTAAATACGGGCGCGTATCAGTATTGTCGCGTATATATGGAGGTTATAGGTCGTAAAGATGTGCGATTGAGTAAAACAGTTGGCAGCACTGAAATGCAAAACCTGCGCTTGCAGCTTTAATACTGTAATGCGTTGTAAGGTTTATCTATGACACGTTGCCGTAAACGTCCTTTTACGCAGCTCCTGTTGACTGATGTACTCGAGTATACGTGGTAATTTTTCTAAAAATAATTTTCTGCCGTGCTTTCGGCTTTTAAACCCGAGTAACCTTTAGGGTTTGTTACAACTGCTCTTAAGCGAGCTACGTCCCAACGCTTGAAATGATGTGCTGCAGCAAGTAGCGAAGGTTCTTATTTTTTACTTTTTTTTTTTTTTGAGAAACTATGTAAGGTGAATTACATGTTTAAGTATACTTCACACTACGTCACTATAAGTTAAAAATATCCATCACTCTTGGATTAGGAACATGCTTTTCAAGCTTCTCAAAATGGTTAGAAACAGTTTTTACAGACTGGAGTGTATCGTAAAATTGCAACTCGGTTCGAAAGATATACATACGTTGGGATTTACATCATATTTCCCTACAAATAAAAATATATTGTCACCGCTTAAAGTCCGAGTAAATACCTAGAATAATATGATCACACTGCATGCCAGTTGCGTGGCTTGTGCGTGGAGATGAAACTGTATTACATACGCTTGCCAGTTGCACCCTTAGCACTACATCGATTTTTGACTGAAACACGCACAAAAATTCAGAATATCTAGGGCCCAACTTAAAACATTGGTTTCTGAGCTATCCACCAGCTGTTTAATAACTTATTTTTTGTTGTTTATGTCACTACCATCATTCAGGCTGACATATAAAGCGATCAGTTTGCAGGTGCACGTGTGCCTGAAGACGGGAAAGGATCTCAGGTCCCGAAACTTCGCACCTGTTTTCTAAAGAAGCCTGCTACTTCCGTCTGTGTTTCCTTTGTTGTCTGTGTTTACATATTATATTCTAGGGTCCTTCGTTCGCGTGTCCTTGTTCAGCTTTGTGACTGTTTTTGCTATACACGACTTTTTCTTTGCTCTATTTTGGATTTTGTGTCGCATTTTTGGAGACAACGGTATTTCTTTTTTTGGGCTTAAGTATAGGTCTATGTTGTTTTTATGTTGAGAGCAGCTAATACCGTTTTTTTAGGAACCATGGCGGATGAATGGTCAGACCACTCGCCTCCCACCAAGGCGATCCGGGTTTGATCCCCGGCGGGGTCGGGCATAGGATTTTCGCATACCGGAATCGTGCCGGACGATATTACTGGTCAGCGGGATTTTTCAGAGATCTCCCGTTTCCCCTACCCTTCTCATTACGGCGTCTCCATTTTAGAAGAGCCTGATGTATTGTCATGCTCCGGAGCAAGCAGATGGCTACAGGCGTACAGTTGTAAATATGTAGTTCAGAGTGTGATACTCTTCCCATACGATATTTGTGATTTATTTACTGACATTTCTATTTGTATTATTATGGGATTTTCTGTGACTCAGCAATATATTCTCGTAGTGGCGTACACCCATAACAATGGCTCCATTTATAAGAATAATGAATTTTTTTTCATCTGCCTCACGTTAATTTAAACGGCAGGAATGATGGCATATGTGGTGCTATAGTTAGTTGGTTTACGTCAGATGTAGCTCTGATGCGACGCCACAAACACCTGTCATTGCTATATTTGCAGTCGAGTCTTTGTTCGGGAGGTTATTTTTAAAAGCTGAAAAGGGGGAGGGGAGACGGCGTGATAAAATTATAAAAAAAGTGAGCGTAGTTTGCGTTTGGCACATCTAGTTAGTACAGATCTTGGGCGCCTCGTTATAAAATTGCATTAGAACTGGCTGTGTGATTTTGTAGTACAGTAAAGACGGATTTACTACCATATTTAACGTACGAACGAACACGCGTACGTACGTTAAGTATTAGATTTTGGATTCACAACAATATTTCAACTATACATGCGCGGAAATTGTTTGTCATGACAAAATATCGGCAATAGATTATTGTAATTTATTTTTATTTTTCGAAGCGAATTAATAATTTCGGACCATAAGATAAATTATTTTTCAATATAAGTTAATATTTCATTGAGTCTTAAGTTTGAACATGCTGCATTCACAACCACCGCTTAGCGTACGTTCGTACGAAGTAGGAATAAGTTGATCAACTCTATTACGTACGTACGCACGCTACGTGAGGATGTGAATGCTAGCGTAGGCTAAGTGGTGGTTGTGAATCCAGTTTAACTCCTATACTGGCACTTTTGGTGAAAATTAACTTTATATGTATATTATATATGTATTTATTATATTTAAATTAATATGTTATATTTATTATATATGTTATATATAATATATATTTATTATATTATATATTTATTTATTATATATAATACATATTTATTATACATATAATAAATATACAATCAATATATACATACATGCACATATATACATACACGATTTTCCAGCCCGGGGGCTGGGTTGAAACATAAGGGGAACACTGAGGAGCGACTATAGGCGAGAATGAAACTGCTGTGGTTCGCTATTGTCTTGCCCAATAAGATGAGGGAACAACAAAAAACACCCAGTCCTGAACCCAGCGGAGTTTACTGAAAATTTTCGTCTCTAGCCGGGAATCGAACCCGGATCCCTTGGTACATCGGCAAGGAGCACTAACCAGTGAACCAAGCGTCTGATACACACGCACGCACACACACAGTGTTTTCGAACCTTAAAGCTTTTAAAGTGCCAAACTTTAATTTTTTAGGTTTTAAGCTAAATTATACTGTTTCAGATATCTCATCAATATTGGCTTGATAAGAATACTTAATCGTGTATATAATAATATTAAAAAGGTTTCACATACAACACGAAAATACCATTCACAAAATACTAAGACACGTCACTATGAAACAGTTCTAAAGCCAGTTGTTATGTATGCAGCTGAAACCTTATCCCTAAAAGTCAGTAAAGGACTCCTCGAAGAACTGGAGAAAATAGAGCGCAGAATCATAAGAGCGATCATGGGATCCAAGTACAGAATGGCGTCCACCATAAAATGCGGAAGCTTATAGCAAAGTGGAAAAAATTACAGATACAATTCGCAAAAGACGGACAAGATTTAGAGGCACCTAAAACGAGCGGAAGGGAACATGTTGACTAAGAAGATCTTTCACCTTTTGATTCAAACCCCAGAACCATGATGCCATGGTTTAGAAACACCAAGGAAGACCTCCAACTGCTACAACTCTAACCCGAAGATGTCTTTGATAGAGATCTCTTCCGCTCGAGGATATTGACGAACGATGTACACCGAGACGTGCAACCGAAAAATAGTGATGGTGCCCCTTGGACAGAGGAGCGTAAACAGGCCCACTCTAACAGAATGAAGACATTTTGGGCTCAAAAGAAAGCGAATTTCACTGTAAAATGTAACAAGACTTAACGTGGTCCTAGATGATCCCAGCGAAAAAAAAAGTACAATCACTATAATTTAATGTTTGATTCTGAATAGCTTTCATTAAGTTATTAAATAAATTAAATTCCGGCTGAAGCATTTCTCTAAATCACCGCAATGTCACAAATCAATTATCTTTTGATTGTGGCTTTTGGTTCTTCTGCAGCATGACTTTAACTGTTAGCTGTATTGACCATCGCTTTTATTAAGATATTAAAAATTAAAAATGGACAAACCACACAACTGGTTTTTATGAGAAATATTTTAATTTCATCCCGGAACTGAGAAAATATATATTTTTAATGTAGCCTATATTTTCCGTCAGTGTTGAGTTCAACTGGAATTAAATTAATATTTAGCATTTAAGTAACAATTTTTACCTCTAAATTTAAAGTAGTTTTGTACAAAGTTGGACTTCTTTTTGATGATTGATTTAACAAACTTTTATGCAATATACTACAATTTTAGAAGATTATTTTTATCTTTTTAAACAACCTTAAGATTACGCTATACCCCTTATGTACAAATTCTAATTTTCAAGTCATGATATTTGTTTTAGAATATAAAATAGTATAAATTAATTAATTTTACTTGTAGAACCAATTTAAGGTGTATGTTCTTTAACATTTTTGCGCTAAATTTGCATTGCTTGCTAGACGCAGTTCGTAAACAATGAGAGAGAAAAATTAGTATACTGTATGGGTTCGGCAAATCTGCTTCCAGGCGATGCTACATTTAGGTGGGGCAAGTTAATACAGGTCATCAGGAATGAAGTGAGCACAAACAATTTTATACATGAAAAATATCACTAGCCGTTACTATATATGGTTGAACATTAATAATAGTTGGATTACTGCTTGTATGATTGGCAGCGAAATTACCCAATGTAGTTCTGTGTATTTTCGTACTTAAATACATCAGTACTGAAACAAAATCAACAGAAATTGACAAACTTGTATTTTATATAGGCCTAGTTAATAAACATTTTTTATCAAATTATGTAGGGTCTTACCGGCTGCATAATTTATCTCACACGCGCAAACACCAAGTGCGGCGTCCAGAGAAGCTACACATTTCCCGTTGTTTGCTGTAACGCGCAAAATACGAATTAACAGAAAACACAACGTTAGCAGGTTTTTTTAGTGCTCACTTTATCCCGAACCGACGATACCTGGTTGATACACGAAACAACGTGAGTTGCCCATCTAAAACCCTGGCCAGCCACGAAAGTCGCGCCTTGGGCAAAACTTGGGTCAAGCTGCAAGGACAATAGTTGAGCTACGGTTTGTTGTGCGCGCAGACTGCATGCGACCTACATTCGGCGTATATTACACACGCAAAACTTTCTGCTACCCCTCCTACCCCCACCCCTTCCTTGGCTCGTGATTTTTATCGCTGAACTCGTTTTATTTAACCACTCTATCTCGTAAGTGTACCGCTTTGTTGGTATCGTTTTGATAACTGTCACGAGTTGTCCGCACTATTTGTTCGTGTCATACAGTGCATCTTGTTGCCCATATTTACACCCTAGAGTGAATGAGTGAGAGATTTTGGTCAGCGCTCAACATTAAGGTCTTTTAGCGCTAGTGAGAGGTGAAATGATGTGAGCGTGGAGCAGTGCCGGAATAAAGGGATAGGATAATCGGGAGATCCCAGAGAAAACCCGTTGACCAGCGGCATCGTCCGTCACGATTCCCACATGCGAAAATCCGGTGTCAGGCCCCGCCAGGTATCGAACCTGGATCGACTTAGTGGGAGGCGAATGGTCTGACTATTCGGTCGTTGCGGTCCCTATTCCACCCTGCAATTATAATTTTTTATTTAAGAGGGTTTATTTGCGTCCCTTTTTCCCGGTTTTATGCAGTTAGGCTTGGTCTGGAACGGCTTACAAAATATCTAAACCTAAGTAAATGCTACAAACATTCATGCCCGTGCTGGGGTTCGAACCCAGGATGTAGGGCCTACAGGACCGACCACGCTTAGGAGGCTGGCCCTAGAATGAAACATCCCGATGTATGTGATGTAACTATTTTATTTATTTTTTCATAAAACTAACATTTTTTTGCTTTATTACTCTAATTTTGTTTCGGGTGAAATAATTCGTTTCGGTCAAAAATTAATAACTGAATTTAGTGAAACCGTGCTGGTTTTTTCAGTGACTAGATGCTACTGACTGTCAGTGAAATTCACAGGTTCATGTCAGGAACTTATTGTTAATTTCAGTTTCAGTGATTAAGTTTTACTGATTCGGATTGTGTGTAATAATTTTTAAAACCACTGGGGTGTAAATCTTTTGAGGCGAATGAATAAAAATACAATTATATTTCTTAATTTTAAAACATTTTAACACATACACGAGTGGCACTTTTTTTTTTTAATTAATATTCAATTACAAACTCCTTCTTCCTCTTTCTCTCAGAAACGTGTGAAAATAGTCAGAATTTGTTTTGTTAGGTATAAGTTTTTGTTGCTGCAGGGCCATCCATTGTGTTTTAGACGTGGTAGGAGGAGGGGGCGGTGTAAGAAAAGGAAGTGGATACTGCCACGAATATTGGAGGGAGAAGAATGTGGGTTCAAATCCGAACGAGAAATTAGTAAACGAATCATAAAACATTTCACAAGAAATTATTTTACTTTATACCCCAGTGCAAAACTGCAAATCTATGTTGGTTCCTCCATCTTAGTAACAAATATTTCAGCATTAGTAAGCTGTGAGTTTGGATTGGAGGAAGATGAAGTTTCATGTACTATCGAATATAAAAAAGATAAACAATTATTAAATACTTCCTTGCAGTATTATCATGTACCCCTAAACAGAGAGGGAGAATTAAGCGTAAAATTTAGGTTATCATGATCACGAGATATAGCGTTACAGATTATGACACTGAAAAACGTCTGGATTATATAATATGTCTTGGAAGATAGTAAGCGAGGAAATAACGGACTTATGGGTGAAACATTTCAGAATACAGGGTAGACTTGTAACCTGTTCTACACAAGACCTTTATAGTAATAGTAATAAATGGAATCAGGTCACTGTGATTGCAAAGTTTGTGTGGTAAATCGGTCGTTTAAGGATTTAGAACGGAAAGGACAAGTTTCGGAAAATGTGGAAATTATGCAAATATAGAAGCGCAACGATGTATTTATGAGGCTATTTCGTGGAGTGACGTTTCGAGAACGGAACCTGGAGTTGGGAGGAGGAAGATAGATGAACGCTGAAACGCTGGAAGCATAAAAAAGAGGGATTTTAGACAGCCATGAAACAAAAAAATAAGTTGACCACAAAATTAACTCCTGTGATTTCAATTTTATTAATCTATTAAAACAATGCGCAATGAGTGATGTAGAATTAAGGTACGGTTTTAATTTCTATTAGATATTTTTTCCTTCGAATATGGTTTAGTATTCGCACATTCGTTAGTTCTAATAAACAAGTTCAGCTGGATTAATTTACTCTCCTAATGGGAATAAATGAATATTCACTAGTATTCCAGTGGTTTTCAAGGTGTACGGATGAAGCAGTTTTAACGAATTGGATAAGTGGAAAACCCACTGGCAAATAAGTGAATATTCACTAATTCCGGTTTATAGTGTCAACACTACAAAAGTAAAACAGTAAACATTTAACTGACCTTCCAGTGGTTGTTCACTGATGCAATTAGTGTAAACTGCTTTATCCAGAATCTGCGAAAACCGCTGGAATAAATTGTGCATGTTCACTTATTCCGAAAAAGTGTGTACTTGGTGTTAATTATTAGTATCGCGGTGTGGCAAGGAAGTCTAGCGTACGGCTTGGATAACGAATGTAATAAAGCTATTTGTAGCCGGCGTGTAAAATCTTTAGAAAACACTCGAAGTCGGCCTTAAACCCACAACCTCCAGCAAACATAAACGTATAAGCATGTCGTTCTTCGCGACGGATACAGTTCAGACACTCGGTCAGACTCTGAAATGTTTTTCCGAGATCTGGGGGGTATTTTATGGTTTGACGAAACAATACGAAAGACAAATTTTTTTTATTATCAGAGCATTGAAAAAAAAAACTTTCTACATATATTTGACCGTACATGAAATAATTTTATTTGAATTAGTTCAACTTTAATAAAATTAGATTAAATTTTAACAAATGCTCAAATGTATCTTATTCGTTCGTTGAAGTCACAGTAGTGCCATGTAGCAGTTTTAACAAGCATGATTGTTGGTTTCACCTGCGACGTGGTGTTAAAATATAGCTATTTTAGTTGACATTTTATCTCGCAATTTGGGAGATGCACGCTAAAAAATTTCCAGAAAATTATCACACGCCGTGCTGATGTCTTAGCAATTTTTGAGCAACATCTTATGGTACTTTTTGATTTCTGTTTGTATGAATAATTCTGTAAATTAGAAATTTTATTTATAATTATTTTCTTTTCTATACCCTGCAGCTTTTCAATTTCTAACTTTTATGAAATTCTGAAAAGGAAAATGTGGAATTTGCGTTTGTACCGCAAATTCTATTTACCTAGCGCTGCAGTACAAGCGTGGCAGTTGAACTTTTAACCTACATTAACGCTGAAACCAATCGAACGAATTAAGAATATTTAAAAAATTATTGTTGGAGTGATTGCTGCATCAATATACTTTACAAGTTCAAATGTCGTGTTTGTACTGTAGCGCAGTGTGAATATATTTAACGGTATTGTCGTAAATTGCACATTTTTCTTCTTAGAATTTCATAAAAGCTTAAAAATAAATATCCGGGTTCGATTCCCAGCGGGGTCGGTCCCCGGATTTTCACATGTGGGAATCGTGCCTGACGATGCCGCTGGTCGGTGGGTTTTCTCGGGGATCTCCCGTTTCCCCCGCCCATTCATTCCGGCGCTGCTCCACACTCACCTCATGTCATCCCTCACCAGCGCTAAAGACCTCGCTGCTAAGCGCTGACCAAAATCTCTCACTCCCAACATGATGACTCAACCCGAGCCTTAAAGGCGCGGTCTACATCAGTTTTCAATGTCATTTTATTTTATTATATTTGTACCAGATATTGTTTTATCTTAATTTGGTCATAAATTGTGACCAAATTTTGCTGTTATGATTTTTTATCTCTCATTTTGCGTAATGAATAGTAAACGTCAACATTTTGCATTTTACGGTTTGGTGACCGTCGCTAAAACCAACTGACATACCAAACTAAAAAATTACGGACAGTAACCATACATAAATACAAGAAATGAAATATATTTACATTAAAAAATAATTTCTGAAATTTAAATTTAAAATAAAAAAAAAATCAACAACTCTTAAAAAAAAAACACAATGACTTTGCCAATTGTGCCTTTGAACTTTAGAGAGTAGTAGTTCGTTGTCAACAAAGTTTTAGTTTTATAAGTTGAGCAGTTTGTCTAATAATGGCCACACAATAAAGTCAAAATCGTGACTTTAACAGTTTATCATACAATAAACATGAAACAAAAAAAGTTTTACTTTGTGAAAATTGTACCCCTTCTGCTGTTAACATACTGAACAGAATTCCACGAAAATATAAAATAATTAGCTGAAATGTATTTAACGTACTTAGAGCATTTGCTTGGCAACATGCATAATTTTATATTTGTACGACATAATGTTAGTTTTATACACGTTACTTGTGACTACATTTCCTACATGTGACATTTTTTAGCTCTCATAGTCTTCCCATGGCGGCATGTCAAAGTCAGAATTTGCAAGTTAAGGGAACGTAGAAATAAAAAGAAACCAACAACTTACTAACTCACTCGAATGAAACGATTTACACGGAAACGATATATTATGAGATATATGCTAAACGATTTAATAACACACAGTTTTGTTCTTTTGTATTTTTAAAATATTCTGAAAATAATTACAATTTACTTAATTTGTGGCGGTTAAAAATACTAGTGTGTTTTTAAATCATTCAGCATGTGGCCCATAATATCTAATTTTCAGTGTAAATTGTTTCATTCGTGTATGTCAGTTGGTTTTTGTTATTTCTACGTTCCCGTAACTTGCAAATTCTGACTTTGACATGCCATTTTGAGAATCCTATGAGAGAGAAAAAATGTTCCCAAGTGGAAGATGTGGTCAAAGGTAACGTCTGTAAAACTAGCATTAGAAACTAAAGAAGTATTTTGTGCATACGCCACTGCTGCATTGCCGTGTGTCCAAATAACTTATTTAGTTTGTAACTTGCTCCCATTGCAAGAATCGTTTAAAAATAAAGAAATGAACGTGCAAATATAAAATTATGAATTTTCGCCACTTGAACATCCTGAAGCAAAGAACGTGCAGGGACGTCTTGTGAGGTGTTGGTTAGCCAGCTGTGACAGTGGGAGGAGAGTACTGCGAGGGACGGGAGAAGGCGTGGCTTGGACAGTCCTAATGCTACCTTGTAGCAGGAACCACACTCATTCCAGGAACCATGGGCGGGCCATTTCATTTACAATGATCCGCGTCTGCCGCCTCTACACGTGCCACTCCTATGATTCACTACCCTATAACGTTCTGGCTAAGCAAACTGGTTTCCTTTACAACCCAATCATCTAGCATCTATTTATAATTTACAAAGTTTCTACTGCGTTTCGGCTACTAAACCGGGAATTATTCGGAAATATGTTTAAATCCATTCAAGATTCTACTGAACATTTTCTGTATAGGCATGTCTTTAACCGAAGTTAAGTGTTACAAGATTTTACCCTGAAAGTTTTCCGGTTAGATAGGGACGGATAAGTACTGAATTTAATGAATGAGTTAAGTTAAGTTTCTGCATTGTTTACATAACTTACTAGATTATTGTCAAACTAGTAGGGAAAACCAACTCATACTTCGTGGTACTAAGGCTTAGAACTTCAGTGCCAGAAATATGTTACACGTTTAAATTGTGAATTTATATGTGATACATTGGTCACTCATTGCCGAACTTACACATGCCTGCTTTCTGTTGGTAACCTAGTGAACTGTGTGTGGAGATCCTTCACAATCTGGTGATGCCCGCAAAGTGATTTATCAGGACATTGAGATATATCATGATATATGGTCTGTTTACCCTACGGACAACACTTATATATCCTTCAATATTTCAATTTTTACCATTTATATTACCTATTATTCCCCTAACAGTACGGCAACGTTGCCTGCACGTTACACTGTAACATTGTGACGTTGTTGCAACGTGCTGTGATGTGCCAGAAATGTGCAGAATAGATGCCGGCAACGTGCCAACGTCTCGTGAAGGCAACGTCACATTGCAACGTTGCCAGCGCCTTATTTCAAAACTTCTAGATTAATTTTTTTTTATCTTCCATTCACCTTTACGTAAGTGCAAATATTTACATCATCACTTAATGTCAGAAAGATGACGAAATGTAAGTACGAAAAATTACCTGTATTGATATTGAACATTTGAATGCACAACACTGATATTAAAAGTATTCCACTATTAATGGTACTTAAATAATATAAAATGCTTACCATCCCTGTCATAATTAAGTGAATACTAAAAAGTTTTACAATGTTAATGTTGTTTTCACAATTTTTAAGATTTTTTAAATAAAGTAAATGGGATACCACAATAGCTCATGTAAACACAGAATTTTGGATTATTTGTAAATGTGAATATAAAACAATAGCCATTATTCATGTATGACATCTGTTGGTCAGAAATGAAACTAACTGGTATGGTGGGGAATGTCACAACTGTAACATTTCTGGCACGTGCAGGCAATTTGCTGCTAGGTTACCTCGGCAACGTTGCTACTGAAACATTTCTGGCACATGTAGGCAACGTGTTGCTAGGTCACCTCGGCAACGTTGCTACTGAAACATTTCTGGCACGTGCAGGCAACGTACTGCTAGGTTTCCTCGGCAACGTTGCTACTGAAACAATTTTGGCACGTGTAGGCAACGTGCTGCTAGGTTGCCTCGACAACTTGGCTACTGAAACATTTCTGGCACGTGCAGGCAACGTGCTGCTAGGTCACATTTGTAAGAAACGTATTTCTCCACACATTACAACGTATTTGAAGCGCGTAGTAAGTGAGTGAGAGATTTTGGTCAGCGGTTAACATCTAGGTCTTTAACGCTGGTTAGGGGTGACATGAGGTGAGCTTGGAGCGGTGCCGGAATGATAAGGGCGGAGGAAACAGGAGATTGCCGAGAAAACAAGCGGCATCGTACGACACGATTCCTACATGCGAAAATCCTACGACTGAACGCGCCTGGAAGCAAACTCGAATCGCTTTGGTGGGAAGCGAGTGGTCCGATCACTTCGCCAATCGTGGTCTCTCTCCAGCGAGTAAACAGTGCATCTCGAGGACTTTTCTTCAGCTGTGGCGGCCGCCGAGTCCTCGCATGCAAGGTTGTGTACTTCCTGATAACTGATGTACAATGCGGGTTGTGCTCGTGGTCATGAGGGCGATAACAGCACGCCGCCCTTCGCTTCTGAAACAATATACAGTCAGCACTTCTCTCTCCACCACGTAGACGCAGAATATGTAGGAATACAGAATTGAAGTAGCCGGTAGGAAAGCAAACTTACTCACTCGCGCCAGCAAAATGGCTTCGCTGGCTAGCAACATGGTGAAAAAACCGACTAACGCAAATCTCCGTACGGCACGCGGCTACCCTGCTAGCCGGCAGTTGGTATCAACAGCCTCGAATAAACAGTAAGCGGCGAGGTTCACATGTGTCGCCACTTTATTTCATGTCTGTATGACTGTAGTCTGTGACGTAGAGAAGAGTCATAGCTGTGTTTACGTCGATATAGGTAGTCCTCGGTGGCCGTATAGTCAGGACGTCATGCTCATGTAGCTGTGAGGCCGGACTGGTGCCGCTTTTATGCTTACCCACTATGAGGTTAACTCTACTGTACGTTATAAAGAAAACATTGTTTTTTATGGGAGAGTTCGGCGCAAGGAAACGTTTTCACGTTAGTTACGCTGCTATCGCTAAGGGGTTGAATAAAAATACGAGACTGTAGTAAAATTACATTTGACTAGACTTGGTAAAGAGAGGAGTCCTTTAAGGGGCCCGCCTCGTGGCACATGTGTTTGTGTGAATGAGGTATGGTGCTAAGGGCGACGTCGTACGGGCCATACAACGGTGCGTCGCCTCTGCACTTAAGGCGTGCAGTCTTCGCGAAAAAGCAAATTTCCTACGGGACTTTAAGTGGTCGCTCTATTGTATACGAAATCACTTTACTAAAGTCCAATGCACTACCCTTAAGTGGTTTCACATGCGTTCGGCTAATATATTTTCCGCTATAGCAGCCTGAAAACCCCGTTTTGACCCATTTTGACGTGCCCTAAAAGGGGATTTCTAATACGTGTGTTGTCTTGAAAGTACTTAAGGGCAGTCGTCTGAAGTGTGTGTTCCTTTCGTAGAGAAACGGCGTGAACACACGTGTATTAGTTTCATGGTAAAACTTTTTCTTCAAACACGTTGCAGTGTGATTTTATGGCAACGAGGCGGCCCCCTTAATTTTGAAATGAAGTTAAACCAATGTAGGCTTTTAAATTATCACCTTCTTGTAACGTTATATTCATGAAAGCTCTGTGATTGGGCTTTACATCCTTTACCGATAGCAGCCCAACAAGAGGTAGAAATTGTCCCTTGCCAAACTTGTAACATCCAGATTTCTTACCTGTAGTTGAGCGACACAATCCTCTTGGAATTGTTTAGGTTTAATTAATTACGTATGTTGACTACAACCAATTCAGCTTGTTTTTCTTGGTTCACGCTTGTTTTTCTGAGAGGACATAGCACTTCAGTAGCGTATGCACAAAAGTCACCAAATTATTTACCCCTATTGCTAAAATCTTTCAGACAAATTACCACTTACGATCTACCCGTATTGATTTATAGCCTCTTAAGAATTATATCGCAATTCAGTGAGGGTCGTTTTTATACCTATGTATCTGATCACATTAGAGTTATATTTAGGTTTCGAGAGGAAGTGAGAAAGAAGGAATAGGGGAGGAGGCAAGATAGTGTTTCAGTCTGTATAAATGAAAAACTTATGTAGAGGGGTATCCGAGGGAATGAAAACAAACCCAGAGAGAGAGAGAGAGAAAGAGAGAGAGAGAGAGACTTCTGACTGGGCGCTCGTAGGCGTCTGCCAAACACTGGATGGTGATATGAAATGAAACACTACGGTGGAGAATCGTATGTGGAATGCAAAGAGCGAGGGAAACAGGAGTGCCCTGAGACAACACCCGTCCGCCAACGGCTACGTCCATCCCGTCCCCGCCGGAAGTCGAACCAGGATCGTCTTACTGGGAGACTAGTGCTCTAGCCACTGCGCAAACCGTAACCTCGTTTCAGTAGGTTGAAGCAGTATATTTAGGAACCCTGGATTTTCTAGGGAATATTTGCTAGGTAATATTTTCTAGGTAATATTTGCTAGGTAATATTTTCTAGGTAATATTTGCTAGGGAATATTTTCTAGGGAATATTTTCTAGGGAATATTTTCTAGGTAATATTTGCTAGGGAATATTTTCTAGGGAATATTTTCTAGGGAATATTTTCTAGGGAATATTTTCTAGGGAATATTTGCTAGGGCATATTTGCTAGGGAATATTTTCTAGGGAATATTTTCTAGGTAATATTTGCTAGGTAATATTTGCTAGGGAATATTTTCTAGGGAATATTTTCTAGGGAATATTTTCTAGGTAATATTTGCTAGGGAATATTTGCTAGGGAATATTTTCTAGGGAATATTTGCTAGGGAATATTTTCTAGGGAATATTTTCTAGGGAATATTTTCTAGGGAATATTTTCTAGGGAATATTTTCTAGGTAATATTTGCTAGGGAATATTTGCTAGGGAATATTTTCTAGGGAATATTTTCTAGGTAATATTTTCTAGGTAATATTTGCTAGGGAATATTTTCTAGGGAATATTTTCTAGGTAATATTTGCTAGGTAATATTTTCTAGGTAATATTTGCTAGGGAATATTTTCTAGGGAATATTTTCTAGGGAATATTTGCTAGGGAATATTTTCTAGGTAATATTTGCTAGGGAATATTTTCTAGGGAATATTTTCTAGGGAATATTTTCTAGGTAATATTTTCTAGGTAATATTTGCTAGGGAATATTTTCTAGGTAATATTTTCTAGGGAATATTTGCTACGGAATATTTTCTAGGGAATATTTTCTAGGGAATATTTTTTCTAGGGAATATTTTCTAGGGAATATTTTCTAGGTAATATTTGCTAGGGAATATTTTCTAGGGAATATTTTCTAGGGAATATTTTCTAGGTAATATTTTCTAGGGAATATTTGCTAGGGAATATTTTCTAGGGAATATTTTCTAGGGAATATTTTCTAGATAATATTTGCTAGGGAATATTTTCTAGGGAATATTTTCTAGGTAATATTTTCTAGGTAATATTTGCTAGGGAATATTTTCTAGGGAATATTTTCTAGGGAATATTTTCTAGGGAATATTTTCTATGTAATATTTGCTACGGAATATTTTCTAGGGAATATTTTCTAGGGGATATTTTTTCTAGGGAATATTTTCTAGGGAATATTTTCTAGGGAATATTTTCTAGGGAATATTTTCTAGGGAATATTTTCTAGGTAATATTTTCTAGGTAATATTTGCTAGGGAATATTTTCTAGGTAATATTTGCTAGGGATTATTTTCTAGGGAATATTTTCTAGGTAATATTTTCTAGGTAATATTTGCTAGGGAATATTTTCTAGGGAATATTTTCTAGGTAATATTTGCTAGGGAATATTTTCTAGGGAATATTTTCTAGGGAATATTTTCTAGGGAATATTTTCTATGTAATATTTGCTAGGGAATATTTTCTAGGTAATATTTGCTAGGGAATATTTTCCAGGGGATATTTTCTAGGGAATATTTACTAGGGAATATTTTTGTACTAACTGGTTTCAATGTCTTACGCGCACAAATTGCAGGTATTGCCAGTGATAGGATAATTTAAGCGCTCGGCTTTTGGACTTTTTTTCCACAAATCACATGAGTAGTTGCAGCAACCTTGTTCTTATTGGCAGAGTCAAATAAGTGCGCCACTGCACAAATACATGCTACCAATAATCATGAAGCAAAGCTGCAGATGTTCGCGTATAAGGGGGAGGGAGTGCCAAAGCCGTGGATTTTCATAATTTTCGCCAGAAAAAAAATTATTAACTTACTTTCGAAAATGAAGGCTCGACAATCCGAAAATTATGGTTTTGTAATAATTCTTGCTTTTTTTACAGAGTCACACACTTTCTTATTTTTTGAACACTGACGGCAGAAAAAAAAAGTCTTATGCCTTTCTTCGGTCAATACTCCATCTGTGACTATGCCATAATGTAAGAATGTGTACATAAGAATCATCTACGGATTGTCGAACTTTAATTTTCGATAATAAGTGAGAAAAAACAATTTTGACGAAGTTGTGAACATACGCTGCTTTGTATCCAATGCAAGACATTGAAACACGTTCATGCAAAAACCTAGGTCCCTAAATATATACGTCATTCTTGAGGGAACGGCTAACAAATTGTCCTCCAAATATAATACAAGCACAGTCAACGGTGACAAGCGTATACTATGGAACGTATGTTCTATTTTACGTTTCCCAAAGGCGTTTGAAGCATTGCTCAAAGACTTTCCTCGACGGGATACGGTCGTGTAAGCATGATTTGCGCTCTGATAGCTTGCATTCTCCGCTTTCCAGAAATCGAGCAGCGGTCTGATGCACGCCCTGTTGCCTCTTCGTGGTCTGCCAAGCTGTAGACTTTAGTCGTGTGGTGCCTGTTTCCAGCACGTACTAATAGTTATTAATTACGTTTTGTATTTGAGTGCTTCGTTCGTGATACTTGTTAAAAAAAACCGATCAACTGTGGCAGATATGTTAAGTGTTTTAGGTAGAGCCACGATTTTATGGCGAAAAGATTTTTGCACCATTTGGTTTCAATGCCTTATGTTCACATCCGCAACTCTGTTTCATGATCAGTAATTGGACGTTTTAACTGACACTTGTCTAGATGTTCTACTGACAAATCACGTACGTATTGCGTCACAATAGCCTCATTGTTATCGGTGCAGTCAAATGAGGGACGTGTCTGAGCAAAGACCCGCTGCCAATAGCCGTGAAGCAAAGCTGCCGACGTGCACGCGAGACACTGAAACAAAATGTTGGAAAATCTTTTCGCGACAAAATCGTGGCTCTAGTTTTAGGCATTTACAATGTTACTTTCGTATAATTGTTGGTGTCTACTTCAGAAAATTGGCAATTTTTTTTAAATTTTAAGTTAGTTAATTTTTTAAATACACAAAACAAATCAATGTAGTTTTAGGCCTATACACATCAGCTATTTATTAATGTAATGATTAGAGATGATGGTTTATCGCGGGAAAACTTGACTGTTTGGTGGGTTTCAGCGCACGTTCAGCTTAAGAAATGATTATTGGCTTTCGCTTGTACGTAGAGCTGTTGTCCTATTTGACTGAGCCAATAAGAATCCCGCTATTGTAAATTGTGATGCCTATTGTTGGTATGCAGACAGCTACGTTGTGTCAGACGTATATCACCCAATCATATGTCACGAGAAACAAAAGTGTTTTCATGGGTACGTTGGCAAAAAAAAATTCACGCTATACCATTATTAGGGCTAAGAAAAATTCGCAAGTTCAATGACCTGCATGCTAGAATTCAATGTCCTATGCATACTCAAGCCCCGTCTATTCGTTCGTTGTCTGCTGTCTGAATGAGTAGCAGGTAATGGACAAATGGTAGGGCTTCGGTATACATAGGATAATGGATTCTAGCGTGTAGGTAGTAGAACTCGCGAAATATTCCTAGCCTTAGCCATCATCTGTACCAATGATATAAAGTCTACTTGTTAAAAGCCCAATATATTGTAACACAGGTACACAAAGATACAAAGGCGAGACGCCAATAACGGCACTGCGCGTGTTCGGGCTAGCATAGTGAGAGAGAGAGAGAGTGAGAGAGAGAGAGTGTGTGAGTGAGTTTGGTCAGCGCTTAACATCGATGTCTTTAGCGCTGGTGAGGGATGATGACATGATGTGAGTATGGGTCAGCGCCGGAATGATGGGGCGGGGAAAACGGGAGATCCCCGAGAAAACCCGCCGACCAACGGCATCGTCCGGCACTATTCCCACACGCAAAATCTGGGGACCGATCCCGCCGGGAATCGAACCCGGATCGCCTTGGTGGGAGGCGAATGGTCTAACCATTCTGCCACCGCGGCCCCGGGTTAGTACTCAAATAATAACGGGACGTTTTCACGTTTCTAGTCACGTGGTGGCTCAATTTGATACTGGCGAACTTCACCACATATTGGCTGCCCGAGGTTGTGTATATCAGCCCCATGTATGTTTGGTTACTGCATGTTACGACAGGTTTCCTGTTGGCCTGGCTGCCGGCTAGCAGGGCAACCGCCTTACGCTGAATAACAGTAGTCATTTCCACCATGTTGCTGGCGTGTATGACCGAGTTTGCCGTCCTGCCGGCTATTTCACTTCTGTATTCCTAAATATTCTGTGACTGGGCTGAATAATGTCTACAGTTTCCCACTACAGCCGTTAGTGATCTGAGTTGCACAACAAGACACACAGTCGTCCTTCTGCCCGATGAATGAATGAGTCATCTCTCCTTGGATCAAGTTGTGGCATCTGGGCAGCAAACAGCGTCGTTAAAGTCTGTGCGCTGAAGTTTAGTTTCTAGCGCTGAACTACGCTGCAGCACAGACTACGCAATGGGAAATTAGGAATCATAAAATTTATTTCAGAAGGTATCGGAAATGTATCATTGCAGGTCACTGTAATTATTGTTTGTAGAATTTTGTAATGAACTTAGTTAAAATAATTGTTAGAGATGATGGTTTATTACGAGGAAATTTGACTGTGTGCTGAGTTTCATCACACGTTTAGCTTACCAGAAGATTACGTGGAGCTGTTACCCTATTTGACTGAGCCAATAAGAATTATGTTATTGTAATATTCTATGCCTGTTACTGGTCTGCAGACATATGTGTTGTGTCAGACGTAGGACTACAACAGCCAATTGAACATGTCGCAAAAAACTACAGTGTTTTCAAGGGTATGTTGGCACAAAACCTTTTCGCGATATACCATCCTCTCGAATAATTGTTTCAGCCGTGACACTCCATTCTAATGGCTAAATCACGTGCGCACAGCAAAATAATGCATATTTTTGATTGAAAAATGCTCTATATTTGACCTAGGCTTCTCACATACCTTAAGGCTCGGTTTCAGTCCCCATATTGAATTTTATTTTTTTATTTTATTTTATTTTATTTTATTTATTTATTTTTTTTTTGGAATTCAGAGAAGAAAAGTGTTAAATATGCGGTTATACCTAAAATTATATGTACATTTCGCTACAGTACAGACCTTGCGATTTAGCTGTTAACTTATAATTACGCCGCAATTTGTGTGGCAAATTTTTTTATATTCATAATTTACCCGACAAATTGCGGTGTAATTATAAGTTTAGAGCTAAATCGCAAGGTCTGTACTTTAGCGAAATGTAAATAGAATTTGAGGTATAATCGCATATTTAACAATTTTCTTCTTAGAATTCCAAAAAAGTGAAACATAACAAAATTCAATATGGCGACTGAAACCGAGCCTTAAGAGATATTCTCGCCTGGACGGTGTTATAGTGTATCACGCGCATTATTTTTACGCTAAACCGCTTAACTTATTCACATTACGTTTATCTATGAAATAAAACACACTTGAAATAACGCTTCTATAATTTAAGAATTCAGCACGCTTGTTACAAACATGGCTAAAATGGCTAAAAACTGCTGCTTCTCCGTCGCATGTTTTAATGTATATGTTATTTGTGCAAGCAAATATTTAAGTAAGTGTTTCTTATTACTGTTTTTTTTAATGTTTTTCTCTGTAAGTATGTAGTTCGGTTTTATTGGTTCTATTGTACACGACAAATTGTAAGCCGGCCATTGTGTTGTGCTGAATTTTTATTTTGTAGTCTATAATTTAATATATTTAATTTTTAGACTGATGTAACTTCAAAATAATTACCTGAATTCGTAAAGTGCAAAACGAGATGCATGCATTGGCCTTTACTTCATACTATCCAAATTTAAAATGTATGAGTTACCGCTGTAAGTCCCATATGAAGAAGACTACAACTGAAACCTTACACGTCAGTTTGGCGTGCTGTGAGTAGGGGCGAAATGCTTCCTGGCGAGCCTGGTACTTCGTTGTAATTGCTCCGCTTTTCCCACGCGTCAAACGTGATTATTTAAAATTGGTTCACAATACTAAGTGTCCAGCATGCCTTGCTGCTGAACTGCATTGTAATAAGTTATAAATACATTATTATTTGCAAAAATTTAATACATTTTATAAGTGCACCTATTTACAAAAATAAAATATTACAGAGATCGACAAGTACAATTCCTGAGTCTCGTAAAACGGCTTCAAATATTAAAAAAACCCACAATCTGCTTATAAAGATACGGAACTAATCAAGAGTCCTACAGTGTTCTTTTGTACACTTTCCAGCAATAAAAACCGAGGTCACAGATTAAGGCCACGGGTTCCTAATCGTGCAGTTTTTGCGAGTTTAATTTTTTATATCCTGAAATGAGACAGATATCGCAAAACCGCTGGAAATTGTTTGTACTATGAAGCCTAATTTCTTCGAAATATAAGTTTCTATAATTTTGGCCGGTCATCAAATTAATTAAATTTTCTTAAGGTCAATAACTATACAAAATTATAAAAACTCGTTTCTGAAAAAAATTAGGCTACATAGTACAAACTATTTTCAACATTTCCATGTAACGGTTTTGGACTGTGTACTCCCTTTCAGAATTTAAGAAAATAAAACTTACTGAAGTGGGATAAATAAGGACCAGATCCAGTGGCACGACGGAAACACTGCGCGCTAGTTTAGCGCCTACTGCATAGGGGCGATGTGGCACTTGGTGCACTTGTCAATGTAGCTTTTATAGCTTCTTCACTTCAGGGCCTCCAGCAAATCCGTACAGGCGGCGCACTTAATAATTGGTGTACGTGTATGAGACTTATTCACTCGGACATATGAATGTTTTCGTGAGTCAGTGGCGAAGCGTGGTCGCGTTTGAAGAGATGCGGTATTAGATCAGACTATAAACCATGAACACGAGGTATTGACATGCCTGCAGGAGTCAACCAGTAAGGGTAGCTTTCTGTTACGGGGATTTTGGTACGGAGAATGTGCTCCTTGTCTCAAGTGTTTGCCTACAACACTAGTCTAATGGTTCCTGATACAACTGCTAGTTGTGTATAGTCAGTGCTAAGAACCGCTTCACTTGGAACACATTCAAGCTTCGTCAGTGTACTCAATACAACTATTTAGTATAGTGCGATAAAAATAATGGGCTGCTTAGCCAAAAAATTTATCCTTTTGGTCTCAGATAACAGAAAAACATCGAGGCATAGTAAAATGTCAATGAATACAAGTTTTAATTTTATAATTTAATTTACACACATGTTACGAATGCAGCATCCAATTGCAACACCTAAACGTAGTCTTGTTTGATAATTTCTTTCCTTCGTCAACGTATAGGTTTCAGTGATTTCTTGGAGCAGTTCCTCGAAGTAAATAAAGCTACGGTACTTTAGGTTTGTAAGAATAATTTGTACTATTCTTAAGAGAAGGAATGTAGTACACACATTTCACGCCTGTAGAGCTCAGGCCTACGTGCACATAGGCACGCAGAGCCAAACTACGTCGCGTGACGTTTGTTATGTTTCTCAGGAATTCAGCTTCTGTTCGGCTGGGTGCGAGTGGTGACTTCCGTGGATGGAAACAGAGCCACTGATTTTCGGTGAAATTAGTATTTACATAAGCTTGTTTCAATGTCTTACGTGCACATCTACAGCTCTGATTCACGGTCAGTAATTGGAACTTTTTAACTCTCAGCGTCTTGAAGTCCTACTTGCCAATCTCAGACGTATGGCGTCGATGTTACCTTCTTTTCATTGGCACACATCACATGAGGGACGTCCCTGCACAAAGACACTGCCAATAACCATGAAGCAGAGCTGCAGATGTGCACGTAAGTAACGTTACTATTACAGGTTAGAAATATCAGTGTTGTAAGTTTGTCAAAAGGAAAATTTCTGCCGCTTGAGCGCTGGTATCGGTAGTGCACCAAACTGACCAATCACAGAGCTTTCTTGAATTTTAAGTTACATTAAGTTGATAATTTAAAACGCAAAATCTGTTTCTTTTTACTTTAAAATTAAATTTAAAAACTTATCACAATCAAGTTTATTTAAATTTTATTTTACTACGGTTTCGTATTTATCTGTGCCAAGCTCTCCCATAGAAAACGGATTTTCTTTCTAACCTGTAGTAGAATTAACCTTAACGTAAGGAATTTATATAAGATGGTGCAAAATTATTTTCACCAAAAATCAGTGGATGTAGAAATCTTGATGCTGGTATGTACAGTACAAGAGGCAGTCGCCGCATTCCGATATTGCTGGTGTGCACTGATTGCACTTATAACCTGCCAGTGTTCGTCAGCAGTAATGGAACCGTATATCAGTAGAGATGATGGTTTATCGCGGGAAAACTTGACTGTTTGCTGGGTTTCAACACACGTTCAGCTTACCAGAACATTACTGTTTTAGCTTGTACTTGGAGCTGTTGCCTTATTTGACTGAGCCTATAAGAATCCCGCTATTGTAATATTTGGCGCCTGTTGTTGGTCTGTAGACAGCTACGTTGTGCGAGATGTACGTCACCCAACCATATGTGTTGCAATTATTTAAAGCATTTTTAAGAGTATATTGGCACAAAACTTTTTCGCGATATACCATCATCTCTACATATCAGTAATCAGTAATTATTTCATCATCGTCAGTGATCTGAGATTTACGGAAAGATTGACAGCTGTGAACATGTAAATAAAAGAAAACTCGCACGTGAACACGAATTCAACAAGCAAATGCAATTTCCTAGGCCTATCTAAAAGCTTATATTCTTATAAGAATAATTATAATTCACAGAATTATCCGATAATAAGCTTCTAAGAAAAATATTTATAATTTGAATGATATTTTTCTTTACCAACTTTGAAGAAACATTCTCAACGAATATTCTTATGTGTAGTAAGTATAGTCTGATGTATCACCTTGATGATTTGAATGTTTATAAAAGTTTCTAGAAAACAAAGGGAGATGTCCGTCCTCTCTTAGGGAAAGACCACTCATTGGCTCCACTCACATCCACCAAAATGAAGCCCCTCCCCTTTTCCCTAATATAAGACAGACACATTTATAACTCATTTGAAAAGTCATCTAATGTTTCCGCTTTAACAATAAAGCGTCAAGAAAAACATAATATAAGCCAAGAAATGTAACTTCCTATTCATTTATTCCACATGACATTATAAGTTAACCAAGTACTATGGATTCCTTATATCTCTACACCGTGTCCATTACGATCTGTGCATAGAAACTTAGTGTTCTTTAAACTTTCTACCAAATATAGTTCTTTAAACTGCAGTAACCACGAGTGAAATATCAGAGCGCATCTTATGAACATACGTAACTGGCGGCAAAACTTCCATAGCACACTTTAAGCGAAGACGTTGTCCAACTCGGAGGAAATAGAAGGTAATTAAATTGGCTGAATGTTACCTTAACTTGCATTGTTCACCAAAACCAGCTGATTTCAAGGCCGCTCTCGCTTGACCGAGGAAGTCTACGTTATCATACCACTTGGAAGTTCAAGTCTAGATGGCCTCAGTTGAATGGTCCCTGGTACGGCGACGCGTCATGGTTCCGTAGTTTTCCAAGCATGAAAACAGCACCAAACATTTATAAGACCATCGGCAATAGTAAGGCTTAAAAAAAAAAAAAAAAAAAAAACTTGAACACTCGTAGCTCCACATATGCCTTAACGTGCTTTCAGAAATATATGCCTCTTATACTCTTGACGTCATACCAGACTATCCGTGAGCCAACACGTCTGCACTCCGCTCTTCCAAACTCCCTCTATCCAGTCACCTACCCCCCCCCCCCCCCCCCCCCCCTTCCTCATGTGAGCATTGGCGTCTACCTTGTCACGCTCATCGCGCTCTCTATACTGTAGTATTAATATTGAAATGTTCAATTACCAAACAATATGATTTGATAAGGTCTAACCGTAACTATAAGACATTTACCATATAAATACACAGCCTAAAATACAATATTAATTTTCAATATTTACTTGGCACGTATTTACAATTAAGCCACTACGTCAGTCGTGCCAACCTGAACATACGAGAAAGCATTACAGCCTAGTGACAATATACTGATTGTCACAAAGGGTGTTTAATCTCGCGCCGATGTGTGTTCTCCCAAGCTCCAGTGGAATCAGTAGTCGTGTAGCCTCGCACGAGGAGTCAGTCGTGAGCAATTCTCAGTGATCATCAGTGCTCGCCAACAGTACTGGAAATGACCTGTGATATCAATGAGTGTCGTAATGCTGCGCGATTACTCACTCAGCGGGAATCGAATCCTAAACACACACCTACTGTCCTTGAGATGAAAGACGGGACACGTGACAGCCTCAGCACGAGGCTTCTTGTAACCAGTTTAGGGAAGTCGGCGTGTACAAACTAGTATTCAAATATCCAAGCAAAGAGCACGCTACATGTTACGATGCGAAAATATTTTTGCCACACTTTGTTTCAGTGACTCACGTGCACATCGGCAGTCCTGTTTCAAGGTTATTGGCAGCGTGTCTGTGTTCAGACACGTTTCTCATTTTACTGCACCAATCAGAATAAGATTATTGTGAGTCTATACGTCTATAATTTGCCAAGGCAAGTGAGAGTGAAATTACCCAACCACAGACGATGTAGCAGACCTGTAGACGTGCACATGACGCATCGAAACCAAATGTTGCAAATATCTTTTCGCCATAAAATCGCGGCTTTACCTATAATATATACACCTCGGCCTCTGTAACAACACAACTGCTCAAACAGTATAGTCGCTGCTAATACCGCACGCCTTGGAACACAGGCACGCTACGCCACTGCAGGAATCTCTTTCATATTGGTATTTTTTATGGAGCAATACCTTTATATTTGCTCGCTAGGTAGATAGTACACGAAATATTGCTTTGGATGCTGGAAATACCCATTGCATACACATGATATAATCACGAGGAAGGGAAGAACGAAATTCAGATAAGCTTTAGAAAATTGGTAGGGGAACATATATCAGTATGGCAATGGGCACCCATTTTTCGCAGAAAAAACCCATGTCAGGTTGTATTTGAAAACACTGTGGCTCGAATACATTCTTATAACAGGATGAACTGAACTACTCTTTCAGATGCATACGCGCTCAAACTACAGCCGTAAATTCAATGTTAGGAAAACCTCATTCTGACTGGTATAGTCAAGGAGTAAAAGTCTGAGCGCAAAAAAAAATTTCCAATTGATAAATAAAACTGCAAGCACGTTCGTAATGTACAAAAATACATAATGTACTAAAATATTTTCGCGAAAATGGGCGGCCCTAATTGAAGAGCGTAATGCCTTGCTATGGTGTATATATATATATATATATATATATATATATATATATATATATATATATATATATAATAGACACAGGAGTAAGTCCCCTGTTGCGCTCCACGTCCAGATATTATTTTATGTATATTACGTCAAGTAAACGTAGCATCATGTTTGGACTGCTCAGAGTTTTAACATGTACCCATAATTAGCTGGTCAGAGCAGTAGTAGTAAGAAGCAAAGAAATCTGGGAGCGCAAGCGTTATGTTGCCACATTGTGCATATTTATAAAATGTCATCGTACTACATTTTGCTAGAAACATATTCGTCTCCAGTTTATTTCAGGACTCGCATTGTGTGCTTATTATGCGGCTATTTCTGAATATACACACACGCATTATGTTCAAGTAATTTGTTCAGTTTGTTTATTATTAATGTGAACAAATTATCTAATCAAATACACCAAAAGAAGGAGCAGCGAATTTTTTTAAGGCGCTAGTGTTTCTAAATGAAGTATGTAAGGTAAACATACATTTTTCTTCCGGTATGTTGCAGTAACTGGTGTGTGGAGGGCTGCTTGGTAGCAAACCATGCCTTAATTCACGGCACCAGAGCGAATGACTGTTCCAGGCCAGGGCACTACAATTCAAATGCCGAGGGAAATGCAAACGTAATAATTGCTGTATAAATATTCGTTTTTTAAGGAGGTACAATGGTCGCCATATTGAATAGTAAAGTTTTGCTTTCATAACATGAATTTTAAATAGTATGTTATAATGTGCTAAAATAAATAACTTGTTAAAATTGTTGTATGCAGACAGGTAGATTTAAGATTGCCCATGCTTCATGGTTTCAGAAGGGGTACGGGGATCAATATACCCTTGCCCATTCACCTGTTGTAGCGCCCCTGCTCCAGGCACACGTGCAGACAAGACTGGAGTGTGCAGACCGGTCTCTGAAGCATCACAAACTTGCCTCGTGTGTGTGTGGTTGTTTTGATCGTGGAGGAGGAAGATTACCTACCCACTGTCCACGCGTGGCTATGGATGAGGTCTCGGGTCAAGGCTGGCTGGAGTTACGTACACGTGACCTGTTCTATCAATCTGTATCCTTGACTACGTCGTAACTCGCGGGCATGACTTCCATTCATCTCCAGCGATAGAGTCTCAACTTCAATAATTAGCATGCTTGTACTACATCGAGGTGACTTTAAGAGGAGTCTTCGCCGGTTTCAAATTCCCATTTCTGACTCGTGGGAACTGCGTAGCGATAAGAGCCAGAGTACCACGCTCGACGTGAGGCAACATCGCATCTTTTCACAGCGCGTCAAACTGGTGTGTAGAATGTTTTCGTTATAGCCTTTTTTTCCTATGAGACTTTAAACGGTGACTCTAAAATCTTATTTTGGAATTGTATGAAGTAAAGACCAACGCACGCCTGTTGCTTTGCACTTTATGAATTCAGGTGGTATTTTCGGAGTTACAGGAGCCTGGAAATGCCGGTTTTGGCAATTTTGAGATGTATAAGAATCATTTTTCTAACAAGCGTGCTGAATTTTTTAAAACATTTAAGCATAGTTTCAAGTGTGTGTATATTACGTGGATAAACGTTAAGCTATTTCGCGTGAATAAGAATAGGCGTGACACGCTACAACACCGTTCATGCGCCAGGCGAGGACTTTACATAAGGCGGCCGCATTCCCCACCCTTCAAATGCGTTGCTGTGTGTTCGAAAACAGGTTTTTTTCTACGAAAATATTCCACGTGTGCCCATTGTACCAACTTACGAGAAGAAAACAAACTTCAGACAAGGTCGCAACCTCATTAAGACGCCACGCTCATTAAACTACTGTTTCTAAGCCCTCCAACATGGCTAGAAACGGCCTTTTCAGACTTCCGTACTTCAAAATATACTAACCGGATGTATGTGAAACTCGGATTGCCACCTGCACTGAACTTAGTTGCAGCCTTTCCACCAGTAAAATTATATGGTCACCGCTTAATGTCCCATAGTAAAAACCGTTCGGCGGGAGCCTTGCACGCTAGTTCAGCGCTTTGCTCGTTGAGGCGACGCGGCATTTGATGCGCGCTTCAAGGTCGACCTTACTGCTCCATCGCTTTTGAGCCTCTCACGTGTGGGTAGGCGGCGCCCTTAAGAGGTATATGTATATAGCGTATGAACGGTGTTGTAGCGTGCCAAATTAATTTTTTTCTACGCGAAACCACTACGTTTATCTACAAAAAGAACACACAGTTGAAGCTATGCTTATATAATTTTAACAATGCAATACAATTATAAAGAAATGTTATTTTGAGACCCCTCAAAATGTCTTAAAACAGCTTTTTTTAATTAGACTTCTGTAGCTAGGCCTACAAAAATCCCCCCCCCCCCCCGGGTTTCTTGAAACACAACACTAGAAACATACGTTAGACTTTTGTACAAACTTCCCGCAAATATAAATGTATTGTATGGTCGCCGCATGACGTCCCGTAGGTAAAAGGGAATAGAAGCGAAACGGCTACCGTCGAGCGTGGCAAGCTGAACCTAATCGCTCCCCGGTCTCAGCACGTCTAACGTGGACAATTATATCCGTTACATAGAAGTCTTAATACGGTTGCCTATCTGGGGTTTTAGAGAATTGGACAATGGAGATGTTAGGGTGACGCTGGCACGTGCAACAAGTATGTCGACGCAGTTACTTGCGAGAACCTTCTTGTCGGCGACTAGTACGTGACTTCAAGAGGCAATCCTTAATTTATGTCGGACGTTACTACGCAGCAAAGTTCAATGCTCGCATTTATCGTGGCTTCGTTCGTATCTAGTTGTTTCAGTTTCAGACACATCTGTCTAAATTATCAGTTTTTGACTGTGTTAGAGGACTTGGAAGTAATATTTATAGGTAGGGACATGCAAAATTCACGCTTTTATTAGGTGACAGACTAGACTACGCTGATATGTACATACATGTGATTTCATTGCTCACCAATTTCTATGTGAAGTCATTTACGCACTTGACTGCTTTACATCCGATTAGTCATTCTACCGCAGAACTTGTAATTATTATCTCAAAGTGTTCTCCGCTACAATCCACGATGTTGTAGGCCAATGGAAGACGTCGAGCAAGCGAACAACAACTTACACTATAGTCTGTTCACATAAATTAACGTGGAATTTGCATGTCTCTATTCAGGGGTGCCCATCCCCCCCCCCTAAGACCCAATGCGCAAATCCCTCCTCCCTCCATAAAAATCCCCCCAAAACTCAAAAACAAATTTACTACGAGTTGCATTTCAGTACTGGAGAGATATTTAGGCTATAATTTCGTAAAAAAACAGTAAACAAATAACTTACAAATGCTCTGGTTTTTACTAGCTTACTTTGTAAGTTACCAAGACAGTACTTGTACAATCATGAAAACATTCGTTTATGATTAAACATTTTATTCTTGAAAAAGGCCACCCCCCCCCCCCAATAATTCTAAATGTGCTACTTGCGCAATGATCCCCCCTTGTGGGCACCCCTGTCACAATTTGAAAGTACCTTCACATCATCGTACGGAATTAATGTTTCCCTTCGCGTGTATACATAAGAGAGTGAATTTGTGATGAGAATTTGGTCAGCACTTAACATTTAGATCTTTAGTCCTGGTGAGGGGTGACATGATGTGAGCGTGGGGAGCAGCTTCGGAACGAAAACGCGGGGGAAATGGGAAATCCCCGAGGAGATCTCCGAGAAAACCCGCTGATCTGTGCCCAGCGGCATCATTCGCGGCACGATTTTCACGTGTGAAAATCCGGGGACAACCCCGCCGGTAATCGAACCCGGATTCTAGGTGGGAGGCGAATGGTCTGACCATTCGGCTACCGCGGACCCAAGATTATTCGAAAACTGCTCAACGTGCATGAGTGATATCTAGAGACATGAACTTTTCGCGAAAAGAAATTTGCCTCACTTTGTGTCAGTGACTTGTGTGCACGTCTGCAGACTTGCTTCACGGTCAGAGATAGGATGTTTTGACAATCGTGTGTCGTGGGGTTTTACACGCAAATCACAGACGTGTGGTGTTACAATAACCTTATTGTGATTGGTACAGTCAAATGAGAAACGTCACAGTTCAAAGGCACGCTGCCAATATCTATGAAACAGAACTGCAGACGTGCACATAAGGCACTGGAACAAAGTGGGGCAAAATTCTTTTCGCGAAAAGTTCATGTCTCTAGTGATATCTGATAAGGTACAGCATTCAAAGAACTTTACACAAGTGTTCCCATTTCCGATTCACCAGTCAGCATTAAAAATATTTTCTAGAGACCGAAAACGAAGAAAGTGAGTGTTTTTAGCGGTCTTAATTAAGCATTCAGACCTTGCTGCAAAATCTTTTAAAGGGTACAGGCAAATGCAATACACTTTTACCTTTAATATTACGTAATAAAATGTTAGTGTCACCACTGAATGTCTCATAGAGGATAGTGGTCGGTGAGAAGACTGCACGCCAGTTAGTGACTTGCGTCTAGAGGCTAGGTGGAGGCGTGATGTGCGTGCTGTGTCGTCCTTACCGCTTCAGCACTTCATCAAGATCTCGTACGCGCAAATTATGTCCACCTAGACGACCACATTAACGTCTACCGCTTTTAATAAATAACACAAACTTATGTGGTTAAGTAAATCTACGTAACAAGTTGTTAGTCCATTAGAGACACTGGTTTTTTGTGAAAAGGTATTTTTACCAACTCGTTTTAATAAGTCGAGGCACAACTATTTAGCGTATTGATTCTAGGTCAGGTTGAACGTCAGCCACGTATACTTCTCTGTCATCACTAGGGACATGCAAAATTCGCGTTATCATTTCGTAGCAGACTAAACTTCACTTTCCTATATATAACAGAGCATAATATGCGATTCAATAGGCCACGATCTTTTATGTGTTGTCATTTACGTGTGTTACGTTTTACAGAGATTGGCCTCTCTACCGTGTATGAATTCTCCGCGGTAAGTCACGACAATATCGGCCAGCGGGAGACGTCGAACAAGCCTATAGTCACTTGGAGTCTAGTCAGCTGTCAGAAAATAACGCGAATTTTGCATGTCTCTAGTCATCACTGTGATCGGACAACAGTAGTTTGATACACATTGGACGACTGCAAGCCAGTAATAAATAAGTAAATAACTCGTGATTAGAGATGATGGTTTATCGCGGGAAAAGTTGACTGTTTGATGGATTTCAATACACGTCCAGCTTACCAGAAGATTACTGGCGGTAGCTTGTACGTGGAGCTGTTGCCCTATTTGACTGAGCCAATAAGAATCCCGGTATTGTAATATTGGATGCCTGGTATTGGTCTGCAGACAGCTACGTTGTGTCAGTGTTTTCAAGGCTATCTTGGCACAAAACATTTTCGCGATATGCCACCATCTCTACTCGTGGTGAAACACGTGATACCCGCATGCACGGTTAGAACCCAATGAACAATCGACAATACCCACTTCTTGTATAGGACTGAGAAGTCTATAGACGGCTACGAGATGAATACGCGAAATACTCGTGCCTCCATTAAAAAGCCTTGGATGCAAATCTGCAGTACAGTTCCGCTTCATGGTCAGTGATGATTGGTTGTTTGTACTCTCAGCTGCTTGGTGTTCCGCCAGCATTTTACAGACGTGTGGTGTCGTAGTAACCTTATTCTGATTGGCACAATCAGATGAGTGACAACACGTTGTTTATAACTAGGGACATGAACATTTCGCGAAAAGAATTTTTCCCCAGTTGGTTTCAGTGCACATCTGCAGTTCTGCTGAGTGGTTATTGGCAACGTGTCTTTGTGAAGTGACGGCTGTCATTTGACTGTGCCAACCACAACAAGGTAACTGCCACACTACACGTATGTTACGTTCAGGTAGAACTCCAAGACACGTGACAGTGAGAACATCCAATCACCGACTATGAATCAGAACTGTAGCTATGCAGATATTACACTGAAACAAACTGTGGCAAAATTCTTTTCGTGAAAAGTTCATGGCCCTACTTATAACTATGAAGCAGAACTGCAGATATGCACGTAAGGCAATGGAAAAAGGAAGTTGGTGCAAAATTATTTTCACCAACCAAGCGAGGTGGCGAAAAGGCAATACGTTGGACTCGAATTCGGGAGGACCCGAGTTCGATCCCCGGCTCCGGCCATCCCGAATTCGGTTTTCCGTGGTTTCCCAAAATTGCAGTCGACAGGCGAGATACGATATGTGACAACCAAGCTAGTGGCGTCCGGCCAAGGCTTGTCAAACCACAAGCTGGATGGAGGTGTTGTACTTCAGCCAGTCCGCTCAGCCTTGCAGGAAAACAAGGCCGACAGGCTCGGCAAAGCTGAAGGAGCGCCGCGCCGCGGAGAGAGAAAGACAACCCAACTACAGTCTATTCCACGAACCACTGCACTTCTTTACACACACGGTACATGTAATTTTATACATTTAATTCAATATTTTACCTATGTGGAACGATGTTGTAAGGGTCTTCAAGAGATATAAAATCATAATTTCATATTGCCATGTTTGTTTTGTAGACGGTACATATGAGTACAGGTTCCTCTAACGGAACAAAACTAATACTATTTCGTAAAAATATAAAATTTTGATACTAAACGCACTTGAACATTCTTAATTGCGCCGCCTACCGGCTCATTATTGGCTCAAAGTAACTGAAATATAAGGGCGACCTTGAAGCGCGCATTAGAGTTTGCGGTAGATAAATAAACGCTGAAAACATCAAATGATTTCTACGCTTTTTACGAAGCCAATATGGATAAAATACTCAATGACAATCCTAGATCATGGTATCTGTCAACTTTATGAGTGAATATTTATTCAGAATTACTTATTCATTACGCATGATCTCTTGTGCCGCAGTTAAACGCACGAGGTTCCGGCGTCAGAGATTGTGCTTCAGAAGTTCGTAACAGTGGAAACAATTTTGTTTAAAACGTTGGCTAAAACTATTGTCTAGGATTGCTATTGTTTAATTCTCGCGGACTGGCTTCAAGAAACCTACAGTTATATATTAATACTTTTAGCGTTGACTTATGTACCACGCCCTCTTAATCGCCACAATGACCCAAGCGCTGAACTAGCGTGCAAAATTCCCGCCGATCCATGTTTACTACGCGACTTTGAGCTGCGATCATAAAATTTTATTGGTGGAGTGTCTTTTCCGCAAAGTTCAGTGCACGCTTCTATCTGAGTTTAAAATACACCCGGTTAGTACATTTGAAGTACAGCATAAGGAAAATGCTTTTTTTTTTTGTTAAATAAATGTCAGAGTGTCTAGAAACGGTGTCTTTATTGAGCATGGCGTCTTAATGGTGACATTCTGCCCTAGTCTGACGCGTGCTTTCTTAACGTGCATTGACACAATGGCCACACGTGGAATAGTTTTGTAAAAAAAAAAAGTATTTATGAACACACTTCAACGCAATCGAAGTGCGTGGTAGGCAGCACAATTATAAACCTACAAAGTAATATTTTTAAACTTTAAACAGTATTTAAAAATAATAACCTTAACATGTGTTATCAAGGATTCCTAAAAAAAGTTCGCAGTTGAGCACGCTGTAAAACTTCGACCTCCAATCGTTGATACTACCGGTGTACCCCGTTATACCACTGCGAAAAATTAAAATATTTTTTACCTCGACAACGGACATTTATTGAACCTAAAACACTGAATTCTCACGATCTCTTCCACACTTCTAAAGAAGCTGTTCGGTAGCTGAAACACGTGGTGTTACGTAGTACATATAACTTATTGGACAGTCAAGGTGGTGAAACCGGAAGACGAGATCTTGGTTGTTAATCGCCTGATTTGAATTGGTTCTTTCAACTTTCCCTTTCAGTTTTATAGGTAAAGTCGAGGTTGTTTATTTTCTAGGATATCTGTTAGTTATACTTTTTATTGTATGTTCTATGTGTATAGGTTGTTGGGGTTGAAATGAACACTATAACACTAAAAAAATCCCTGTCGAATTTCTATTTTCAGCCAGGTAATACCTTTCCTCTACATGTAAACAAACATTGCCATGCGCTTTTGTGTACATGACCTGTAAACTATTTATGTCTATATTACATGATCAGCTGCACGCTGACTCTTAAATATAACGCTCTCCACTCGCTCTGTCTTTCTTCCCGAGCCAGAATGATATATATATATATATATATATATATATATATATATATATATGTAGACGGTTCGTAGATAAAAAAAATGCTAAAAATTTTGTAAGGAGAAGTGTATATGAAAGTTTAGCTCGTCTAAATAGATATGTAATATTGTAACCGTGATGTGTGACTGCAAATGTCTTTAAAAAGTTTGCGAATAATATACTTGACAAATGTCTTACATGTGGATTAGACCTACTCATATCTTCAGTCCCATATCATCTTGGATGCAATATATATGACCAAACAAATATTCCTTAAAGTATAAATATATGTTAACTGTTTCTTAAATTAAGAAATCTAAACATTTCATGTGCATGTCCATTATAAAATAATGACAAAGTGAGCAGTTATTTCCCCGTTCGCAAAGCGTATGTACATACATCTTTAGCTAAAGATATTTTTTTTTTTTTGTTATTTTAGTTGAACGATTTAGTTTGTCGTATAGAATGATTGTTTAATGATGTTTCATAAAATTATCTAAAACTAAATCCTGTCATGGTGAAATTATTTTCTGTATTTATCCGCTATTTAGTAAGCCGCATCGCGTTTACTCGCACTGTTTGCAGCGGCCGCCTAACTGCATGTTTGAGACCTAGAAGAGTGTAAGTGCTTACAGTAAACCCAGACACAATCGTCATGCTTCATCGTAGTTTCTAGGTGTAAGCGTCTGAACTAGCTTGCAGTCTTCACGTAAGCGTGCTAAACGTGTCTATAAACGACTTTATCTTAATCAAAACTCTTAATTGGAGTGTACGTGCATAAATTCAGCCGCGAAAAAGCCCTTATTAATCATTTTTCTTCACGAGAAAATACTCGAGAGTGATAGAAAAATCTGAAATTAATAAGCCAACGTATGAATTATATCTTAAATACTATTCTATGTAAAGACGTGAGAAATAGAGCTTTTCCTAAGCTATGCATATTGTTGGGTGGACCTTTGGCAGGCGAGTAATCGGAACAGATACGAGTGTTCAGATCTAACTATTATGAAAAACAGTGAATTGTTAAGAGGCCTATTTACCTGGCGCATTAACAGTATTGGTGCATGTTACACCAGTTATTTATCAGAGAAACCACTAAACTTATTCCAATTTCATTTGTATTCTAAAAGAAAACGCACTGCAAACTATGCTTGTTTTATAAAAATGCAACATACTTATTCGAAACACAATGTTGGGGTCCTTCTCAATCGTTTAAAAGACCTTCCCTTAGAAGGCTGTATTTCCAAAAATAACACCAAGATGCATAAAACACAGAACTAGAAGTATGGTAGTGTCACCGCAATTTAGAGCGCCATAAATAGAGGCGATGAGGCGACGCAGTTCTAGTTCAGTGTGGCAATCTGGCCCTTATCACTACTCTACTGAAACGCGGAAAATTACATCTGGTGCAGAAAATTCTTAAAAGAGGTTGAAGTAAATTAACATCATAACATTCGTGCTATGATAGTTTCGGTTGGTGCGACCCAGCGCTTAGAAATGTACCTTCTCCTATCCTCTCTCCCAGACACCCTTGTTTAGCTCCACACTCTTTTGGTCTGAAACCTGTTGTCGAGGATAGACAAACTGCAACGAAAAACATTCTACTATACATCCTGTATGCCTGCGACTTGTTGGAAATTTCAACGCGCGTGTGAGAAACTACTTCAAAGCGGAAATATCTTAGAACTGGCAATACCAAATTGTATCTATTGGCTGTCTGGACTTGGGGGGGGGGGGGGTATTTACTGATCTGCAACAAGGAATGTCATTCTAAGCGTTATATAATTTCTCCTGAAGCTTGTCATAAAATTTTTAACTTGTAGCATTGTTCCATTTTTAGCTTTGATATAAGACATGTAACATTGTAACATTCTTACCATAAAGCCGATGAAGGAGTAGGAAATATAAAACATGTAATGATTCCCGGATATCAAGTAAATCCTTCACTGAACTTAGCCTACGTGAGTGATTTAATGTATTGATTCTATATTTCATTGTGTAAATAATTTTCTAAGTGTATTTCATGTTTTGTTGACAACAAGACCGATAAAGACGGTTACATACATCTTAACACTACTGGGAGAGAAAATCTGGATGACTGGAGTCGGGTTCACTTTGTAAGTACGATTTTATAACTATTCACATCAATAGCGCTCTTTGAGATACATGTTACACATACTGAACGTTGTTACCAGTTGATGACGTTTGGCACACGGGGGATCAACATTTTTTAACAGAAAGTTTTACTGAACCCTTGCTGTGTATGAACTTCAGGCAACAGCGGAGTGTGATATCCGCGATTGTCCGTCGATTTCCGGCGTGCTGGCGGAAATGAGTCTCGGTTTGTGGTTCCATTGAACTCTACACTTACACTCCTACCACTTCCTACAGTAAAGAGTGTGTGGGGGCCCCCAACTCCTACGTGGGTTGGGAGTTGTGTTGGCCGTCTTGGTGAACATATTTTGCTCGTTCGAGGCCTAGAAGTGCAGAAACGGTAAGGGCGACGTAGCACGCACATTCCACCTCCCTCTGAACTCTATGCGCAAGTCACTGAACTGGCGTTCAGTCTTCTCGCTGACAACAACTCGCCTCTATGAGATATTGAGAGGTGAATATATCATTTTATGACGTAATATTAAATATAAAGCTGTATTGTACGTGCCTGAACCTTTTAAAAGATTCCGTGCCAAGGTTTTTACGCCTAAAAAGAACCGCCAAAATATGAGTCCTTCATAATTTTTCCCGTTTTTTTCCATAACTCTGCGCGAATTTCGGAATTTTTTTTAACAGACCACAGGTAATTTTCGTTCCATCTCTAACTATCCACTTTCCAAGCAAATTGTACTGTCATTAATACCCTGTCTGATGACGAGATGTTAAAAGTTTTACTTACCCTTCCTTACGGGGAAAATACTGTACAGGTTTTCAATCTTTCAGTGCAAAAATTTTCTTAAATAGCGGTTGTCATATATTATGTTATTAGTCTAGCCAATCTCCGTACCAAGTTAAGTCAGAGAACAGCTTGCGTTATTTAGAATTCTGGGTTCGTGTCTTGAGTAAGGAAATTATTTTCAGTGCCTGTTAAGAATAGAATGTGGCATAAATTTACCTCTTTGGTTAGGGTTATCCAACTACATTGGAATGGAGACATCACTATGCAACGACTTTTCTTTGGAATAATATGCATGTTGGGTGATTATGATGGAAAATGTGTATACATGTGAAACAAAAAAAAAAAAAATTTAATGGCATATACATTTCATACTCACGATATGGACATGCATGCATGCATTTTATTCATTGATAAGAATTCAACTCTAAATATCAATTAGACTACTAACGTTTTATGTTCAGCAATTAAAAAAATATACAAAAGTAAGGTATTTTTTCTTTTATAACTTTTAGCAACTAGCCCGTGACATTTACATTTGGTGTAAATTTTTATATCAGCATGTTTGTTGGTTTTCTTCGTGTGTATGCTACCGTAATATGTAAACGTTGACTATGACACGCCGTTATGGTAATATTGTTTTTAGCAAAAAAAATATTTATTTGAAACTTTAGTCACTAGTTACAGCACCGTCTACAAAACAGCTAGATTTATTAGAAATAAGTGATTTTTTAACTATTAACATTTTTGAACTCCCTTTAAGGTTACGCTTTTCTCACTGTTTTTGCGATAGTAATTTTCTAAGCATAAACAAGAGCTGATATAAAAAATCTGTTTGAAAATTTTGTTTAAAATGGTTTTTACCAAGTTTGCTATTTTTTAAAAGTAGTGTAAGTAAATACAATGGTTATAGCTAATTATGTTATTAGCAAAAAAACTCTTGTTAATTGACTTTTATACCGTATGATTTCATGTCTTAAAAAAACTGTTATGGCAAAAAGCAATTTATACAAGATACATAGAGAAAAAAAACAATTGTTGAAGTTTTTTATCCTTAGTGTAAGGGAATGTTTGAGCAACGTGGATTAATCCTGCTATGGAGAAATAAGTTAAACCAGCTTCGAAACTACGTGAAATCGCCAAGTAATGTAACCCTTGTAAGATACAAGCATGATCTGTGGACGACTTGTGTGCCAACCTGTCGCTACTTGCAAAACCACTCAAATATCCTGCAGGCAGTTACATCACATGCGGACATGACGTGACTTTCCGCGTATAACTTTCGAATTGGTTCGCCTCACGTTACTTTATGCTCAGCTACCATATCAGCTTCTTTGATCGTGGACCACGTACTGTAGGTTAACTGTGAAGAGAGTGAGAGAGATAAAATAATTGTGAGGAATCTAGGGGTAGTAGCTGTACTATCGAGGGTAACAAAATGCCACTACACACTCTAAATGCGAAACAGTAGTTACAATCAGTGAATTGCTTATCACTGAATTTTCAGTTAACAGTCAGTTTCTGACTGATGAAGCATTAGAATTAACTGATTATCAGTTATCAGTAGGGGCAGGAACATTTCGCGAATTCAGTGACCTGCATGATAGAATGCATTGTCCTGTGCATACTCAAGCCCCGACTATTTGTCTACTAACTGCTACTCAGAGTAACAGCAGACAATGAACGAATAGACGGGGCTTTGAATATGCATGGAACCATGGATTCTAGCATCTAGGTAATTGAATCCGCGAAATTTTCTGGCCCCTAGTTATCAGGCATGTGAAATTCTCTAAGAACAAGTGGGAATCATTTTAAAATCAGTAGCATTTAGTTACCGAAATAATCAACACGGTTTCACTAACTCCAATTGCTCATGTTTGACCGAAATGACTCGAATTTCACCGAAATGGTAAATTTCTCACTGATTCAAGTTTGTAGTACAGTTAAGGGTGCCTCCTACCTGCAAATTAGAGGCTCAGAGCGACGGTACTGTAGGGGCGACCATGAAGCGCGTACCAACTACCGTATCACCCCAAAGAGGCAAGATTCTCGCTGGTCCATTTTTGCTGTGAGACTGAACGTGGTGTTCTTACAATTTTATTGGTGGGAAGTCTGTGGCAAGGCTCAGTATATGTTTCTATCTGAGTATCGCATACGTCCGGTTAATACACTTTGAATTACGACAGTTTGAAAATGCCGTTTTCAGTTGTGTTCCAGATCTTCGAAACTCTTGTTTTTAATGAATACGCTATCTTAAAAATGTTATTCTGTCCTTCTTCAAAGTGGATTTCCATTTCGTGCTTTGGCGCAATGAGCGCGTGTGGAATAGTTTCGTAGAATATAATCACCTGTACATTACAAGGCACTCGGAGCCCTTAAAAGCGCTGTTTTTAGGTTCACCTGCCCTAGGTGAATGTATTTTCTGCGCCCGCAGCCTAGAATTGCAGAAGCGCTAACGACGTTATAGAGGATGGTGGGAACGTCTGTAACACCAGCCAATATCCCCAGAGCTGGGAAGTTTATAGGTGCAAGTTCGGATTTAAGGGTGTGTAAGTGGGGAAAATTGTATTTTTATACTTGTATGAAATAGTGTTAGTTTGTAAACATTATTTGATAGTACCTTTTTCTCTTACAAAACAAAATAGCTGAGCCAGAATGGACACATATTAAAGTCCATTACGAAATATATTTATGTATTAAAAAAATAAAAGTTGCAAAAAATTCTAAATTTCAGCAATTTTTACAATGGGTTTTTATGTATCATCCCGTGGCATCCAGGTTCCATGTGATTTTTTTTATTTCACTGCGTCCATTGGTTTTTGCGGCTTGTAAGAACGAAAAACATGCAAATTTTGGCTTTAAAATGCTATATTGGGAAAACTGGTTGAGCTTATTTTTTTGTGAGAGAGGAAAATGTGCTCCCAAGTAACTTCTAAAATACTAACACTATTTCATATAAATTTAAAATAAGGTTTGTCCCAACTTGAACGCTGTGAACAAAGGTAACAGAAGGTGAGAAGAGGTGATTGGGGTAATTACCTGCTCTAAAGGTTTTTAAGGCAATAGAAACGGAGCAGAATGAGTTTGTATTCCACTCCAACTGTATTTAACTTTGTGTAACGTTTAAATTTGTTATGTGTGAAGTATCAGTAAATAGTGAGCTAGGGTTAGACAATGCATACATATCATCTATTTAAATTTATTTTAATTGTGTTTTACGACTTGGCGAAATCGAGGTTATTAGAGACGGTTACCTACGTACAACTTTATCCAAGAACAGGAACTAGGACAGGAGTCGGCCGTGGCCTGTGTTAAGGAACCATCCCAACTTTCGCTTGGCGCTAGTTCGAAAGAAAGAAAAGACATGGAAAACCGAAATTAGGATAGCCGGAGCTGGGGATCGAACTCGCGTGACCGTTAAGCCACCTTGCTTGGTTACAGATAACCTAGCTTAAATTGCTGGAAGTCATCTAAAATATTTTTGTAGAAATTTGTTCCCTTCATCTCTTGAAAATTCATGGCTGGATACATGCCGGGTAGTTTGGAGATTTAACTTTACGACAGCTTTCAACAGATGCCTTCTTATCGAGTAGTTCACGTTGGTGTCGGCAAAGACAAGGGACTTGATGTTTTAGATAAATTTGTAAACCAAAAATCGGAGTTAAGATGGCTGTTTGCAGAGAACCAATAGCTATGTTTGTCATATACAAAAATGCATGTTTCTGAGTATAGTTTTATTTTGCAGTACTGATATTTGTGAAAAATTAAACAGACGTGTCTCAAAAATGTTCGGAAAATGTCTTGTAAGTAGCGATAGTGCAAGTATACACAACTGAACAGTAAGTTTCGTCTATATATAACGTTGCTGTTTTTAAGAAAACTGTCTATGTTTTATTAATACGAGCTTATTCTTCGGAATATTTACGTGATATGCTTTTATGGCAAATATGTGATGATTTGAAACACAATATTTACGTTTTAAAAAAGTATACTAAATTGTTCTTCGGCTTTTGTTACTTTAAGGCTACTCTGTTTCTAATTTTTTAGCGATAGTTAATTTATTATGCTTACACGAGAGTAGATATCACAAATATGTTCGTCAGTTTTGTTTAAAATGTTTTTTTAGTTTTTTCAATACAAGATGATCTACGATTTCGTATAATAATCCAATTAATATAAAATTTGTTAATTACATAATTAACTGAAACGATAATATTTCCTGGCTTGAAAAAAAAAATTAGCGAACATGGTGAAACCCATTTTAAACCAAATTTCCATACAAATTTTTATACCTCCTCTCGTTTAGGTTTAAAAAATAATAATCGCGAGAAAAGTGGAAACAGGGTACTTCTTACTGTGTAGGACGAAATACTTAAAGTAACGGAAATGTTAAGTGCTTAAGTATTGAACCGTGTATAGGCCTTTATCCTTGCCTCCCGCCTGTGTACCGTTATGTCCAGGCAGCCCGGCTCACCTTGCTGAATTCCACACGACGTTATCGAAATGGCATCACGCGACGATACTCGTGTCTGCCGTCCGTCGGGAAAACTCTCCTTGTCGACCTCATGGTGCGCCTTTCGAGCGTCATGGAAACACGCCCTAGTTCTAGGCTTGACAAGAGTCGGATGTTCATGTGCGTTTAATATTACAATTTAATTTTTTTTACGAAAGGGTGTTGATTTTGTAGGCGATACTTGAAAGCGAAGTCTCCTCTAACGAAACAAATTTTAGCTCTTATAGTTTCCTCTTAACGATGCGTCAATGCCAAAATATGCACGTTACACTGCCATTCAACTAGTGAAAACCAGTTGACTTAAATTGAATACTTAGCAGTGAAATAACGTGCCATGGGCTACGTAACAAAATATTAGAAAAAGTCATAGTCAACACCTTTGTATTTTTTAACATTGCTGAATTTGCAAAATGTTTTCTCTAGTTTTGCGATTATTTTTTTATATATTACGTTGTGGGTTTATTAATGCCAGGTTACGTAGCCCATAGAATGTTATCCCACTGTGAATTATTTTCATTTGAATAAGTCAGTTGGTTTTCACTATTTGCATGGCAACGTAACTCTCAAATTTTAACTTTGATGCACCATTATAAAACAAATATGAGCAGAATAATAATTTCGAAAGAGGTAACTATGCATAGAAGTACTGTCCACAAAACCAACACTTTGTCATGAAGATATACAATTATGTATTCATACCGTTTGAACACTCTTAAGATCCCGTGTGCTCGCTTGTCCCGGTCGCGCTCGTTGTAGTCTTACAGCACGAAAATGAGATCTGCAACGTTATGATATTATTGCACGTGTCAAGAACCGTGGGTTTGAACTACACGTGCAAGGATGCACTTTCTTCATTTATTGACCACCGAAGGCCCAAAATTGTCATTTAATTATTTTCCACTACTTTTAAATAACACACGATATTATATAAGACTACATTCAAAGATGGCGTGTATAGGTAATTATATTTTAACCTCAGCCTGAAAAATAAATTTTCTTAATAGTTATTTACGAAGAGATGGTTATACGCGCAAACGCAGTTTTTAAGATAATGCTCTCATGGTTTTACTATTTTTGCGATAGTATTCTTTTTACTCTTAAACGGAAGAAGAAATCACAAATCAATTTTGCAACTTTATTCTAAATGGGTTTTGTCGTGATTGATATTTTTTTCAAGAAAATTAATTATGCGGTTTAGATTGAAAAATCAGTTAGCAAACATTTCGTTAATTACATAACTATTTACAACCATATATTATTCACAGTCTTGAAAAAAAAATAGCCATCGTGGTGAAAACAAATGCGTAGTTTTGATATCAGCTCTCGTTTAGGCTTTAAAAAAAAATATTTATCGCAAAAACAGTAGAAATATGGCTGCAAGGCCTCAGCGCACAAGGGGCCGCGGTGGTCGAGAGGTCAAACCTCTCGCTTCCCACCAAGGCGATCCAGGTTTGATTCCCGGCGGGATCGTTCCCCGGATTTTCGCATGTGGGAATCGTACTGGACGATGCCGCTGGTCGGCGGGTTTTCTCAGGGATCTTCCGTTTTCCCCGTCCTTTCATACCGGCAATGCTCCATACTCACCTCATGTCACCCCCCACCAGCGTTAAAGACCTCGATGTTGGTCATGAACTGGCTCGCAGTGTTTCGGTTCACCTGCTAGAACTATGACTAAGAGTGTGTGGTAGATAAAAGAAAGCTATAAGAACTCCAACTGAAATCCTCTCGCTTTTGAAAGTCAGTATCGAAAAACTATAAAACAACTGTGTTATAGATAATGTACGGGCAACTTTATGAGCAAACATTTGCCCGGAATGATGCATTTATTACGAGTGATCTTATTCGTCACAATAAATGTACGAGATTTCGGCGTCAGAGATTGTTCGTCAGAAATACGTTACTCGAGCAAAAATTTTGTCCAGGAACTTGGCAAAAGCTATTGTTTAGGATTTTATTTATTTATTTATTTTGCTGCTTGGCTTCGAGAAACGTACAGTTTTAAACTGCCGAATTATGTACCACGTCTTCTTAGTGGTGGTAATTCAATTTTATTGTTAAAAAAAATCTGCATTTGCTCAATTTATTACGTTTACGTTAGTGTAGCCCGTTTCACTCCTTTACTATTGAATTAAATTACTGCAGTTATTTTCCTTTTGCATTGCTAATGCGAGTTACATGTACGAAGCGACGTGCCAACTATTCTGAGACTGGATGGCCCGTAAGGGAGGGCGCACAGTAACAAAAAGAAAAACTTACTCTCTTGAAATGTGTTTTGACAGTATGTGATCGTTCACACTTTTCCCTACAAACAAACAAAATTCGTTCTGAAATGAAGTGTTGAAGAATGTAGTGGTTGGGGAGGGGATGGGAGACAATTCGCCCTCTCAGGTTTACTTGACGATGTTGCCCCCTATACCTGTCCTTCTGTTGGTACGGGCTTGCATAAAAGACTCAATTTTTGTACACTCGTTTTCGTAGACACTGTTAGTGGTAATTTTAATATTAAGTATACATACCTCAATCAATATAAACACTGAGGAATTATTGTTCTACGATCCCCGCATTTGTCGACTAATTTGAAACCCGGTGCACACAATAATTAATTCTATACTAAATTTCTTACTTAATTCTGCTCATAAACTTCAACTGAGATTTAGTAACAGCATTCCGTAGCAAAACTTATGTCTTGTGTACATGCTATCACTTTTTACTAATAAGTTTCGGCACATGAAGGATGTAAATTTATTTGTGACGTTGATTGTTATATTCCTTACGTAGGAACTGCAGAAAACTATTTCACGTATAAGACAAGCGTGTTGCTGCCAAATAAGTGAAAATATCTTGAATTATGTATTTAGGTTTTGAAAAATCCGACGGTCGAGTGTTAGGAAACAAGAATCTTATTTCCATTAGAAGTATATTAGCAATCCTACTTGCGTATTTTGCATGCGCGGTGGCTGATACTGTGCATTGCGCATACTCGTGAACTTACACTATAATGAAAAATAGGACGGGTTTTAGCTGTCAAATTAATTATAGAATTCTGGGCGAAACGAGCGTAGCACCCGTTAACACTGTCACAGATCTGCGTATACTGAATTAGGTACGAAATTCTGTACCAAATTATGGATGTTGTGTATGCCGGGCTTTAGGATTGATTATATTAGGACTGTATATTCACAATCAAACGGCCGAGTTGGCTTTGTAGGTCATGCGATAAATGTGTTCAAATATTGGACTATCGGCACGGTACAAGCTCATTCTTTACAGCTTCTGGTATGTGGACATTGTCGTCTGTTGGCATCAAGTGTTCGTACGCAGACTTTAACCGTCCTGATTATAACCCATGTGCACGCCTGTGTGCGGGTGGATATAAAAGAGAGGTAAATACAGATAGCTATAGCGGACGATAAGGTCTATTATCACATGTGTTGCAAACGAGCTGTTTGACTACTAAGCAACATTTACGTGAAGTGGCAGAGTTTCATACTATCCCTCGGCATTCATGACATAACCCGTCATAATTTTTACTGCTCGAGAGTAAAGATAAGAGCATGTGTATGCGCTGTGTTTTTGCGGTGGCACAAATATACTACGGAATCTTTCAACGGAAGTGTTGCATGTGTTTGTACATCCAGGGACCTGTAGTTTTCGCGAACAGATTTTTGCAATACTTTTTATCAATACCTTGTGTGCGGCTCTGCCTCGTGACCAATGATTGCATGATGTTAACTCTCGGCGTCTTGGGGTTCTACTCTACAACCAATAAACTTGTGGTGTCGTAGTAATCTTGTTCTGATTGGCACGATCAAATAAGACACGCCTCTACACAAAGACACTCTGCCAACAATCACGAAGTGTGTGCAGGTGTACTCTTAATGCACTGAAATAAAGTTGTGCAAAAATATTTCACGAAAACTATCGGCCCATAGTTATACGCTGATTTGAATTGAAAAGTGTTCCAAAAAAAATTTTTTTTCCCCCAAAAATACTAACACACTTACGAACGAAGGTTCGCGGAAAAATCTCTCATACAGTTTATAATATTGGATTTGCGGTTGCACTGAAATTTATTCGCGTTGTTATAAAACAGGAAGGGTTTACAATTTTTCGCCTCGCATCACTGGAACAGTGCGACTGACTTGGGGCATGAGTTTATCGTTTGAAGTTACCGTTTTGTACGCTTAATTTCAACAACGTTTTTCGCTTCAACTGGATGCTAATCGATGTAATTACAGGAAAACACTGAACAAATAATCAATTGACATTTTATATACACATATGTATTTATGTATATATATATATATATATATATATATATATATATATATATATATATATATATATATAATCGCACACACATATATTCATTCGCTTGTGGAATTTTTGGGGAACCCTCAGAACGAACTGGCAAAATAACGCAGTATAACAGGGGAATAGTTGTGAAATAATGATTTAAATAGTAAACATTTTAAATATAATGTACCAGGTTTTTTAAACGACTAGAATTTTAAAATGATTTCCCCTTCCCGCATACAGATTTTCCTGAAAATTTGCTATCATGAATTTGTAACCTACGAGAATACTTGTAATATTTAAAACGAAAAACGTGGGGCACATATAATATATAATATTAAGGAGTGTAGAAAGCAGCGTTTGTTGAGAATACTCACACAACAATCCATACAATTTGCAGAGTGATATTAAAGGATTTGCGACATAGGTGAGCTATTCATGCATCAATTAACCGTTGTATATGCTCCACATTTTTTTCGTTTTAAATCTTGCAAGAATCTGCATAGATATAAAAAATGCAGTCACAAATTTCATGGTATTTTAATCGTCCAAAAAGCGGGGCGTACTACAAGTTTTGTTTAAATAATTATTTTTAATTCGCATGTAAATGACTGTCAATTTCTTTAAATTGTGCTTCTTCAAGAAATAAACACCTGAAAATTATAATAATTCTTACAAGACTGACGTTCAGCACCAGCGGCCGCCGATAACATGACGATCACTCGACTGACGCAGATTCGTTGAAAGTAAGCTAGCTAGGAGACGGACTATTGCCGTGATATCCCCAGGACATCATGATGCTGCCCGAGTTCACTCTTGGCCTACCATCCTCGACCGTCGTAACCACTTCCACAACCAGCCCGGGTCAACACAATGTGACTGACGTATTGGACATTGATGCCATGCTTCATTGTCTCTGCTGTTTCCGAGGTAATCATTTTTAAAGACTAAACCACAGCAGATATAAAAATAATCTATCTGGCAGTTGTGTAGAAAATGGTTTTCACCATGTCGGCTGTGGATCTTGGAAGATCTGAAGAGCTGGGGGAAAAAATACACCTACCAATCGAGAACCACCAGAGGAAACAAGGAAAGACAAATATCATCCAGCAGGTTGCCTCTCAGAAGAAGAAAGCCCTAAAAAACGAGAATTCCTGGATAAGAGCCCAACAGCAGAACGATGAATGAAACATATCATTGAACTATTCTCTGATTGTTTACCGGCACATAAACATAGGACAAGTGAGCAATGAACTCTTCTCTGATAGTTTCCCGGCAAGGCAGTAAAGGGTATAGTGTCAGCTAATTATGTAATCAACCAAATTTTTATAAATTTATTTATTAGTAGAAACCGAAAACAATTTCTTCTCTTCAGAAAATTAGTTATCACCGCAAAATGCTTTTTGAACAAAACTGCCGAACAGGTTTGTGGTATCTGCTCTCGTTTAAGTTTGAAAAAAAAAATATATTCGCATAAGCAGAAGAATCATGGGAGTATGAATTTAACGGTAGATTACTAAGGCCAAAGGATATTAATAAAAGCTCCTCCGAGTGAAATCACTAATGTAAGTGAAGTGTACAGTTAAATAATTAAGTAGACTGTTTCAGAAATGCTTTTACACTCTTGGAGGGTCAGTGACTTACTCAGAAACACGAAAAATTCTAGTGTTAACAAGGTCCGGAAATCCTTATTTTTTAAGTTATTAATGAAAGGTTAGTTTATTGTGTTGCAAGGTAACCATTAGGAAAGTAAAATTGTTAGATAAATGAATGTTGCTATGGATACAAGAATGCTGATGCCCTCATGCGTAATCTCTATGGCAAATGTGGGAGTATTTGATAGGGTGCAACAATGAATGTTACGACATGTGGAAGAGTGTGTGAGGAAGCAAGAGGATGTGATTTAGAACAGTTATTGTGACTGTGAGTTTATGAGTTCATGACAGTTTCACCGATGCTAATATTAGAAACTCATAGTAACTGTTAGAAATGACACCCTCTTGCTTTGTCTCATACTTTAGCACACGCCGGATCATACGCTGTCGCTCTCTGTCAAATACTCCCACATCCGCCCTAGAGGATGCAAATGAGGGTATCAGCCTGCTGTATCGATAAAATCATTAATTTATTTACCATCATTACTTTAGATACCGGTTACTTTGCAATTAACTGAACTAAACTTCATTACTAACTCAGAAACTAAGGATTTCCAGCTCTATGTTTATATGGACTGTTTTACTTGTTTCGTTGTAAGCAACCTGCCCTCCAAGTTTGTAAAAGTATTTCTGAAACATCCTTTATATTTCATATTTTTATAAACAATGATTTCTAATTTAAATAGCAGAATCATTAATTACAACCTGATACTTTTTAATGCTGCGGTAAATATTAAAAACTGTAACCGGCAACCATGCATAGTGTGTGCATTTTGCAGCGACAGCTCGATGATGACTGTGCAGCTGCAATCATCTCTACTGAGTAAACACATTTCTCAGTTACGACGACAGCAGAAGTTGTCTGGGACCTTGAAGTGATGTAAGCACGTCTATTATAGAAATACACCAAACATGATCGCACGAACTTTATGCTATTGGGTAAAGTGTCCATTAGCTTTTTGTATACAGGCTGTGTCAGGTAATTCACGGATACTGATACGTACCGTCCGAAGTGAATCTGACAAAAAACTGAGTATAAGATGCTTTTTGGTTAAACGTTTTAGGGTCCTTAGTTTACAAGAAAATTTTCATAAGGGCGCAGCCTACCAAGCGCTTAAAATGCGTTACAGTATGTCCGTAAATACCTTTAAAAAAAAAAAAAAAAAAAAAAAAAACTAAAATATTTAACGTGGGCTCACTGTGCCAATATAAATAAAGAAAACAACTTTTAACGATGACTGAAAGTTAGTTGCAAAGCATCAAGTCAGTAAAAATCATTTTGTAACCCCTTAAAATATATACATACAATTTTTTCCCAACCTTTTTTTTTTTATCTGAAAAATGTTTTACGGAATTCGTGTGAAATTACTCTAGAAACATGCATTGGACTTTGCTTAAAATTTTACACCAGGTGAGTGATCTACGGTACCACTGTACGCCGTACAGCGTCATGCAGTAAATAAATGCTACCGCGCCAGATGAGCCGGTCATTATAGCTCTTGGCACCGTGCATCACTCACACTCACACAAACACACAGTCAGTAGACTGTTAAACATTTCCGTAAATTCACAGAAATATATACAGAAAAGTACTGTAATTGTACGGAAGTGGCATCCGTAATTTTTTGTTTACGGAGATTTGTCCGTATTGCCAGTTTACGGATGTTTGACGGTAACTTTCCATAAATTCGTGGAAGTATGTTTCTACAATTGAAAAGCGTATTTTATTGTGTTTCTTTAAATAAAATTGCTGGTATTAATTATCACTATGATACCTAGAGTTAATGTGCATGTACACTGGTGCGAAACGAAGAGAAGAGATGCGTAGCGACGAGCAATACAGCCAAGGACTCGTATCGCACATGGGCAAAGGGCCTAACAGTCCAGTAAGTGACTGAAGTGTTCCGAGGAGGCCACACACATATTCTATTCTCCTCGCTTCACCTATCCTGCTGTGGGCGGTCATACATGTCAATACATGGAACCTATCACAATTGAGAAAGAAATCGCACCTCTTCTCTGCGTTTCGCGCCAGCGGGTATGCACCTTTAAAGATATTTATTTCTATTCAGTAAAATGTATTTCTCATAACGGCACTGATGAAGTTCTGTATAATTAGTATATCAAAAACAAAATGTGTCTCGTATAAAGTTGTTCTCTTACCACTGCATGTAATTAGCTCATTTTCTTGTCACTGTGGTAGATTAGTTAGAGTGCCTGACTGGTTATCTCAAGGTTGAAGGTTCGAATCCCAGCAAATTCGAAATATTTCTCAGGGTGCTGAATGATACGAAGGTATCAAGAAAATATAAATAATAAAATTATTTCTATTTCTGGAAAATGGAGTGCCAGTAATTTACAGAAATGCAGTGTTTGTGAGGAAATCGGATTGTCCGTCATTTTACGGAGGATTCCATTATCAAGCAAAACTGAGTGTCCGTTATTTTACGAAGATTTTCGGATAATTTTTTGCCTGTACTTTTCCGTAATTTTACATAATTTATTTCTGACAGTGTAGATTGGCGCTTTATATATATTATATATATATATATTGAAGCGGGAGTAAAATGTAAGAAAAATTCGTGGATATGGATTGCACAACATGAATCTGTAACCGAAACTATGTAGAAAACACTCGTTTGTAAAAAGTCGTGAGACCCTTTATTTACGAGAAAAATTACGTGGTATTTCTAACTACCTACCCTACATTCCCGCTCACTGGTATTTTGGACTTATTTCGTAAACTAAGGACCTGACGAATTTTAACCAAAGAGACTATCTGCTTAGTTTCGGTTACTAGTACATACGAATTGCCTTACATTCTGTATATACACGTGTACATACAGAATGTCTCGAAAGAGGCGTCTAAGAAGTGTACCACGTGAATCCTACGTGTAATTTGAGGAGATTATGATTGGTTACAAAAGTAAGATAGATGACATGTTCTCGTACACAATGCGGCAACGCAGTACGGAGTAAGCACTCTCTTGAGCTTCGCAGATATTATTCCTATAGGTGATTGAGCGCTTTGATGGCCTACTTACTTTTTTTTCATATCAGGTAATATATACACTATATTGAGAACACAGCAACGTAAGTAACAATCAAAGTGTATAGATCGTACGACATTCAGAAGTTTACGTCTGAAGCCACAATAAAAGACAATATTTAGTTTATTTTAGACAATATGGTCTTCAAAAGTGCTGACTTACCGCGAACCATCTATACTAATGTTCTGGCCATCGTAACATGGGTTCAAAAATGTTTCTACTATACTACTTGAAAGTGAGCTCGGAGCCTTCCTAATGGAAATGTCTAGGCTCGCCTGTGACTCGCATGCGACTAAGAACACGAACATAAAGGAGTTTACACAATTAAAAACTTAAGCAGTAAGAAGAAGATTTAAGAAGTATGCAGTAGAGTTGGTAAACTTCAGAGTACACAATAGCGAGTTACTGGCTCAGTCAATAAATCAGACTTTGAATATTGTATTTTAGCTATATTGATTATACCGAAGGCTGTGCTTGAAAACATTTAGTATAATTACGATAAATTAATCACTGTGAGATTTGTACATTGTGCTCCGCTAGCATTTATAATTGAAAACTTGAATTGCATGACAAACTACATTTATTTTCTTTAAAATAAAAAAAATGGCCTGTGTGTTTTTATAGGTTTGGAGGTTGTCGAGTGAATTACGAATGTCATCTTGGGAATGCTGGTTTAACTGTGATTGGTTAAGTTTATGATTTTCGCTGCCGAACTTACGATAACAGTTTCATTGTGCCTGATTCAGTTTGTTGTAAACAAATGTGATGGAAAAAGTATCAAGTTTACTGCTTAAAGACGCCGCCTACCATCCGCTTAAATTGCTTTGCATTGTGTTCGTAACCGTGTTTTTTTTTTTTTAAAGAGTCTATTCCATATGCGCCCATTGTGCCAATAAACGAAAAAAATAAAAAAAAAAAAAAAACACACTTCGAGCAAGGACGGAATGTCATTGTTAAGGAGCCATGTTCATTAGAGCATGGTTTTTTCTTAAGGCCATGATCTTTCATTATTTAGTTAAAACAATTGTAAATAAATCGAATATTTTTTAACCAAATGCTTTGAAAAAAGTTGAGACTGTGGACAGTCATACATACACAATTTTACTAAACCTTTTTTTTTTTAAATAATGAATACCATTTGCTAGAAAAAAATATTTTGCTTAATTTTCGCTTATTTTGACAACGAAATATGTGATACTTCAGGGACAAAAATCTAAAAATCAATTTGGTGTATTGCAACAGAAAAATTCTGATACAAACGATGATATATACGTGTTAGAACGTTAATAATGAAATTTTGATGAAAGTATTAATTTGCGTTAAAAAAATATTTTCGAAACCACTGCATAACTAAAGAGCGAGGCCTTAAGGCGCCCGTCTACTAGCCGTGAGTTTATATGAGTGAAGAACGGCACCAAGGGCGATGTTGGACGGCTCATCTGGTGCGGTATCACCTCTATCGCAAGACATTGAGTGCAGTGGTATCGTAGATCACTCGCCTGACTGACACTTTGTGTGTTGACCCCATCTTTTTACTGGCGGAAAGTTTTAAGCTAAGTCAATTGCATGTTTCAAGAGTAGTTTCACTCGAATCCCGAGAGTAGTTTTTTTTTTTTTTTTTTTTTTTTTTTTTTTTTTTTTTTTTTTTTTTTTTTTTTTTTTTTTTTTTTTTTTTTTTTTTTTTTTTTTTTTTTTTTTTTTTTTTTTTTTTTTTTTTTTTTTTTTTTTTTAATAGATACAACAGGTTGAAAAAGAGGATGTTTTTAGCCAATTTGAGGTGCTCCGAAATTATATTTTTTTCTAATCGACGTGATGCTCTGAAACTACGCTTCCGTCATCGTTTTAAGTATATTTTATTTTCGTACGTTGACACAATGGTTATATTGGAATATGTTCGTAAAACTGTATTTACGAACGCGCTGTAACGCATTTTAAGCGCATGCTAGACGAGGCACATAAAAGTATCAAGGTAAAAATTGATAGGCGGGATTATTGCACGGTAGTTCAGTGCTTGGCTCGTAGTGGCAACGTGGCACTTGATCGGTGCTTCAAGATCGTCCTTACGGTCCCGTCGCTTTTGGCCAAGGAGGGCAAATGAGAAAGATTTCTGAAACATGGAGTGAGTGCTTAAAATCGAGGACTTTTAGCGCAGGTGGTGGGTGACATGAGTATGGTGCAGTATCGGAATGAAGGAGCGGGGGAAACGGGAGATCCCCGAGAAGACCCGCCGACCAACGTCATCGTCCGGCACGATTCCCACATGTGAAAATCCGGCCCCAACCCGCCGGGAACCTGGATCGCCTTGGAGGGAGGCGAATGGTCGGACCATTCGGCCGAGCAGAAACAAGTAATTTGTGACTATGTTTCCCTCGTATGCTGCTGTGTTCGCGAGCCTCTCCAGTCTGAGTGGCTTTACCTACGTGACATTTCCAGCTGACTGAGGCATTCGTCCTTGGCGGTCCAGTCTTGCAGCCGTCACGTTCTTGGTCCGACCCTCGCAACAGACTGTCTCGTTCGTAGGTTGCTGCTGCACCGAACCTGCTGACGCCATATTCCGTTACTACTCAACAGCAAAGAGTTCACAGATGTTCTGGCACTTAGTACATATAGTATAGATGGAGCGTCTGTGTACAGCCGCACACGACGAAACTGTGTTCAACATATGTCACGTGATTTAAGAAAAATATGCACGGAGATTTGAAATGACTTTGTGAGGCAAGATGATATTTTTAGTAATCACAGCTATGTTAAATTTTTTCGGTACAACGTGAGTACATGATGCACTGTGGAGAGCATATTATAATTTTCACAGAGTACAATTGTGTCTATATGTCAAAATAACGAATGTAAACAATGTCTGCCACTCTACTATATTCCTAAACGCATCTGTAAAGTAAATATTGGCTACAAACGTACCAATGTTTCGAAACGAGATCTTGCTGAACAACATGAATACATACCGGAAGGTACACCACGAGTTTTAAACGATACAATTGCAACTTTACGTTAAGAAAACATTAATAAACGACTCCAAACTCTCGAGGTCTTTTTAGACACACATTTGTGTCGTCATGTGCCTATCTACTATATATTACCTACTGTTCGTCAGCAGTAACGGAAAGTTATCAGCAATCTGTAAATATTTCTCATGAGTCAGTGATTCGAGAGTTTTGGAACGATTGGCATTGTTGAACGTGTGAACGAAATAACTATTTCGTGCCTACGAATTTTACCATCAAATGTACGTATTAACATGCCCTATTTAAAAGCTTATATGCACTAAATAATATACGTATGTCAGAACATTGTCCAATATGCTGTTGAAAAAAACTTGAGATCAACGGTAACACATTAGACTCGCATTCGGGAGGACCCGTGTTCCATCTCCGGCTCCGGCCATCCTGATTTCGGTTTTCCATGTTTTATCAAGACGAATGTTGGGGTGATGCCTCAACATATATCATTACCTATTTCTATCCTAGTTCCTGTTATTGAGTGACGTGTGTAACTATCTGTAATGACGCCACCATAGACGAAACACAATCCCAATAAATATATATATATATATATATATATATATATATATATATATAAAATTATAGGAATGTGTGTATGTATATATATATATGCAATTTTCATGTATAACTATTAAAAGTGCTTCCAATGTGTTTTTCTGCGAAAAGTAGGCACACTTCAAACAGCGTTCCTGTATTTTTTTAAAATACCAACTATCTGTAATGACGCCACCATAGACGAAACACAATCCCAATAAATAAATAAATAAATATATATATATATATAATTATAGGAATGTGTGTGTATGTATATATATATGCAATTTTCATGTATAACTATTAAAAGTGCTTCCAATGTGTTTTACTGCAAAAAGTAGGCACACTTCAAACAGCGTCCCTGTATTTTTTTAAAATACCGTCCGCTTATTAAAACCACGATTACCGAACTATTTAAAAGTGGTAAAAAATTGTGTTTTTACGTTGATATTTCGGGGAAAATACCAGCCATAATCTTAAAAGAACAATTATACAAACATGCACTAGACTTCAGCACATTCTTTCCACAGGTAAAATAACAGGGCCATCACTTAAAGTCGCATTGCAAACACTTTCAACCTAAACACTGCATGCTAGTTTAGTACTCTGCACTTAGATGCGATTATGTGTTTGACACACGTAATAGGGTTGACTTATCGCCTACCCCATTTTTATGCTCAAACGAAAAAAAGCGACGGCCCAAATAACTCTTAAGATGACTCCCTAGATAGGCTGCGTTTGTGTGTGTGAGTCAGGAGCAGTAAGGGTGCCACTAACCTACGCATGCAATGCATTATCGCCTCTCCACGCAAGCCACTCAGATGGCGTGCAGAGCTTTCCGATTATCCTATTTCCTATGGGACTTAAAGCGGTGACCACATTATTTTATTTATGGGCAGCGTAGTTCAAAGTCTAACCCTTGTTTCTATAGTTATGTTTTTCTAATCCGATGGCTAATATTTCAGATACAGCAGTCTGAAAAAGCCATTTTTGACCGTTTTAACATGCCGGAAAATAATGGTTCTACTAAACGTGCCGAATTTTTAAAACTATAGCGACAAAGTTTGACGTGTGTGTTATTTTCGTAAATATACAAATATAATGTGAGTTTAATAGTTTCGTCAAAATGAGAATAGTCGTAACTCGCAGCAACGCATTTAAAGGACAGGTAGAGAGGCCCCTTAATATACGCATATTTACAACCGCTTTGTACCAATCCCGTGACCTCTTGCACTTGTGTGTGTTCGTATTTAATTCTACTGCAGTGCAAGCAGCTCAAAATAGGTGTATATTTTGCGTTGCACCCATAAAAGGTGGCATTTAATCGGACTCCTGGTCTAGGGTCGCTTTATGAGAATGTAAGGCCCGTGGCAATATAAATGTGAGCCTCTCACATTTTTTTAGATGCAGTGATAATTTGCGCTTGTGGATCCTCGTACTTTCCTGACATGTTGTCTGCGTTGACATGAGTCACCTGGATATCAGTGACATATTTATATGCACTTAACACTTACAAATATATTTTACAGCAACTATCGCTGTTTAAGGCAATCCTCTTTCATTTATTTCAAACAATTACAAATAACTCGAGTATTATTTAACCAAATAAATGCTTTGAAAAAAATTGAGACTGAGTACAGTCACACGATACATAATTTTGCCAGAGCATTTTTTAAAAATATTTTGCTTCATTTTGCTTATTTTGACAACAAAATATGTAATAATTCAGGGGCGAAAATCTAAAAATCCGTTTGGTGTATTACAACAGAAAAATTCAGATTCAAATGATGATATATAAGTGTTAAAACTGTAAGAATTAATTTTTTATATATGCATTAATTTGAGTTAAATGAAAATATTTTCGAAACCACGGCAAAACTGAAAAGCGAGGCCTTAATGGGAGCTATGGAAAAGCATATTAATTTGAAATTACTAATGAAAGTATATTTTTAGTAAAAAAAATGTGATGACCTCTAAAATGTGAGGTTCAGGCACAGGCAAATAGTAATACAGACGTGAAATGACGTGGCGGCTCGTTTGGTATTGGCGAACTTCGCCGCTTATTGGCTGCACGAAACTGTTGATGCCAGCCCCGCGACTGTTTGGCTCCTGCATGTTACGGCAGGTTTCCTATTGGCCTGGCTGCCGGCTAGCAGGGTAGCTGCCTTACGCTGATTGGCAGTAGGTGTTTCCGCCATGTTGCTGGCCAGGGAAGCCATTTTACTGGCTGGTCTACCGGGTATTTCACTTCTGTATTCCTAAATCTTCTGTGCCCAGGGCACATGCCCCTTTTGTCCCTCTAGACGTGGAATCAGGCACAGGTCACGAAGTGGCGAAGCTATCTCGCGCCCGCCCGCGCAAGGACGACTCGCGCAAGGGAAGTAAAAAATAATTGTGCAGTTCCTCCGCGCTTGGTGAAGCAACGTGCCGGGCGGGCACGTCCCGTCTCCCGCCACTGTGTTTCGTTGGTGCGCGGAGCAAGTAATCTGCTGTCCGTGTGGCGAGTCGTGCTTCGTCAAGTCTGTCCCTCTTGCGAAACATTGACGGCTGCCGTGGTAATTCTACCCGTGCGCTTCTCACTCGCTAGGTGGTCGTGTCGCTTAGGCTCGAGTCACAATGCGCAGTAGGCAGTCCGCAGTCGTCTGTCCGAGATTAATGTGTACCGCAAAACTGGGTGATTAGAAACACGGGGGTGAGGAGAAACAAAATTAGAAATAATTTCCCAGCTGACACATTTTGCTTAAAAAAAATTATAATGACTATAAAACTACTCTTTGTAAACTGTTTTAACTTGCCTACCTAAAAACAAAATTTTGAAAACAGAATCAATACCGAAAATTTACCTTTAAAATTGTGTTTCTATTCACCCCAGTGTTTCTAATCACCCTGTTTTACGGTATTTTAAGGGTGTTCAAATGCGAAAAAGTCATAATTTTATATTTATATGAAATAGTGAGTATATAGACGATACTTGTGAGTGCAGTTTCCTCTTACGAAACAATTTTAGCTGGTGTAGTTTTCTCATAACGGTGCGTCAAAGTCAAAATTTGCTTGTTCTGCTGCAATGCAAATAGTGAAAACCGATTGACTTACGTTCGTGAAATAATAACACAGTAAAATAACATACTATGGGCTACGCAATAAAACATTTGAAAAAAAAAAAAACCCGCAATCCGTTTTTGTATTTTAAAAAAAATTGTTAAATTTGTAAATATTTTTTCTTTATATTGTGAATTTTTTAAATTAAAAATATTACGTTGTGTTTTTTTTTTGGTCATTTATAGCTCATGGGATGTAAGCTCACAGTGAATTATTTTGTTTAAGTAGGTTTGTTGATTTTCACTATTTGCATGGCAGCGTAAGAAGCAAATTTTGACTTTAACACCCTGTTATGAGAAAACTACGAGAGCTAAAATTGTTTCGTAAGAGTAAAATGTACTCACAAGTATCGTCAACAGAACTGACAATATTTCATAAAAATATAAAATTAAGATTTTATTGCACTTGAACACCCTTAAGGCTGCCGCCTGGCTGGCGCTCGAATTGCGTGCAGCGTGTTCGGAGTTACGTTTTTTCCTCAGAGACCAGTAAACATGCGTCCACGATGCTTATCTACGAAAAGAAAGCACATTTCACACTACTTGTGAACGTGACTTTCAAGATGCCACGCACATTGGAAAGCATTATTTTAAAGGCTTCAAACTTGGGTAAAATCAGGTTTTTCACGCGGTTGTTTCTCAAGATATACGTAACGGATTTGTTTGAAATTGAGGTTTACAAGTACATTGGACTTTGCTACAGTGACGCGTTCCTTAAAATGATGGAAGTCACCGCTTAAAGTCTCACATTAAAAAAGTTAAGGCGGGAACACTCCGCGCGCGTTTACGACTTTGGCCGTAAAGGCGACATCACAATACGTGTGCCGGTCGACATCGCTCGTAGCGCCGCATTGATTTTCGCCTCACACACACAAACACACCCTTCACCATGCGGCCTTCTTAAGAGGCTGTGTCGTCTCTTTTGTTAAGTTTAGTAAACTAAGAGTGAGAAATTATTGGCTATGTCTCATGATAGAAACCAAACAATTTACGAGTAGGTTCGTATTTGTGGACTAAATTCGTTTTAAAATTAGTAGTTTATTTATCTTTATTGCATGGTGAGAGATAATTACCTTCTTAAGTTTTGAGTTAGCTTAACTATTCCATAATTATGCTTTAATATTTTGAATACGTATGCGTAATGAAAGGTAATGTAACTTATTTTGTCTCAAATTAAATTTGTTAAAGTAAATCTTGCAAAATTTGGATTCGGGAAGAAATTTATACAAATTCAGCATGCTTGGTGACAAGGGCACTTACGGTATTATTAGAGATGGTGAAATTTCGCGAATTCAATGACCTGCATGTTAGAATCAAATATCCTATGCATACTCAAGCCCAGACCATTTGTCCACTAGCTGCTACTCAATGGAACAGCGGACAATGAACGAATAGACAAGGCTTGGGTATGCGTGGGATATTCGATTCTAACATGCAGGTCATTGAATTCGCGAAATTTCACCATCTCTAGGTATTATATATAGTTCAGCGCTAAAAGAGCCAGTTTAAAATTGTACGTTCCTCGAAGCCAGTTTGCAAAAATCCAAAAGACAGGAAACCTAGACAATAGTTTCTGCCAACTTTTTTTAGCAAACACTTTTCTCGAACAACGCTTAACAAAACCATAATTCTGGCCAAACGTTTGATCATTAAGTTGGCAATTATGACATAGATGTGTTGTTTTGTAGTTTTCCAATATTGACTTTCAAAAACATTAGAACTATAGTTTTTAGCTTTTATTTACCTACAACACACTCTTATGATAGGTGTAGGCTATTCACAGAACTCAGTCCGCAGTCTAGTATTCGGAGATGGTTAACTTTATCTACGACTGCTGGACTGCCGACTGCCAAAAAATTCCAACAAATCAGGCGTTGCGTTGTTGTTGTAATCACGCGAGCTAAACATTTTTTTTTTACTTTCTATGCTTTCAATAAATATTTACAAACAATATATTCGAAACATAGCCGTTGTTGAACCAACAAATAAAAAAAAAATAAATAAATAAAAATAAACTGGACTGCATATATTGTGAATTGTATTCGACTGCCGACTGCTCATTGTGAATCAGACCTTAGTTCAAGTTGGAAATATGCATTATTTTATATTTGTATGAAATAGTGTTAAGACCATGGCATATTACTTTCCTGTTCGCTGTTTGTCTAGACCAATGACTCAGTTTTTAATTACCTGCAATGGTACACGGTCATATTTAATTTACAGTATCCCCCTACTCTAAATAAATAGGCTGTATATTTTTTTTTTTTTTTTTTTTTTTTTTTTTTTTTTTTTTTTTTTTTTTTTTTTTTTTTTTTTTTTTTTTTTTTTTTTTTTTTTTTTTTTTTTTACATTTCATGATCTAAATGTTAGTTTACTACACCCTTTTACATTGTTAGATGAGAAATTACTTCCAGGTTCTCAGCCATTTGTAAGACGGTAAGAAATAACACAACCTTTCTATCTTCGAACAAATATAAGATAACTCGGAAGTAATTTATTATCTAACAGTGTAAAAGAGTAGATTGACATCTAGAGCATGAAATGTCAAACACCTTCTGATGAAAACTAGTAGCAGGAATAGTATTGATAATTACATACGGTTGTGCCCCATTTCCTTTAAATACCTGCTTCAGACACGGTATAAGGAGACCCTGGGCATTTGACAGAAGTACACTGAACGTTAATTTAATTTACGAATTTCATTGTTTGTCCAGTATCTATGCAAATAAACTTATTCTTAGTTTAGTTGTATTGCGAGGAACTTATTGGGTATTATGTTATTAATATAGTACTCCGCGATTAAAATAAAACTCTATAAGCAGTTGTAAGGTATTGATAAAATAATACTTGTCATAATTTCGCCGGTGTTGGGCTGTGCAACTTTTGTGATGATTTTGATTAGCTGATTACGAGAAATGATATCTGAAATAGGGTTGCTTACGTTTATTTAGTAGAGTTTTGCATTTTACATATACATTATCTAATTTGTAGTGATATAAATTACAAATATTTATTTGTCCCGGAAAATGTTCTGTGACTTTAAGGCATTTTTAACTGTTCACATTTTGTAGTGAGTAGCTGTCTCGGTGATGGGTACGTTATTGTAACGAGTTAATTCCATTTCCATAAATGCCTTAAAATTGTCTTACCAATGGTCAAAATTTATGTAAAAATGCGCAACTATCCATAAATCCAAATAATTACTTTTAGGATATTATACCTTTGAAATATCTTCGCGTATTTCCTTTATGAATTAAAGTGTGAATCCTGCCTCGGACGTGGATGTTGTGTTGTCCCTTCACCTCACTTCACCCTCATCGGCTCTTAAGACCTCGTTGTTATAGGTCTGTATAACCCTTTTACATGAACTCGCCTTTACTTTTGCGTGTAAGTGGATTTATATATTTATAGTTTTTTTTCATAAGATCATGAAACATAGTATGATTGTTTTACGCTTTTTCCGGTAAACAAGTCACTGACTATCATTAAGTTCACGTTTTTAAGATATTCGTTCAGTGTTTTACTGTTGAGATCACTGCAGTAGCTTGCGTAAGATAAATCACTTTTGTCAGGTGTTCCCCGATACAAAATTATGACGGCACTAAGGTTGCAACAACTGCAGAAAATCTGTAAAGCTTTTATATATGCCCCATCATGCTAGAACTGTCAATACATCCACTAAAACACAAGTTAAGAGGAAACGGATAAATAAAAAGTGGTAAGGATACCCCCAACCCCTTCCCGAAGTTTGCATGGCTTCGGCAGAAATTTGTACTTGATTGTCACAGAGACGAATTATAATATAATTTTGTTGTGATAACGTTCTACAATTTCGGAGATCACGTGCATGTCCCTCTATTACACAGTAGACAATGTATATTTGCATGAAAAGCACTTGTACATAAAAACTGCATTAACTTTCGTGTATCTTTAACAATGTGTTTGTACTGATATTACGAAAAGAAATTTTGACACATGTACTAATCACGTCAGTGTTAGTCTAATGTATATTTTCTATTGTTGCAGGTAATTATTTTCTGGGTGTGTTCAGAACTGGCGTACTACTGGACTGGCATGTTCAACTAGATATTTTGTTTACCAAGGGAACTCTGGTTACAAGGTAAACTAGTAAATAATGCTTCCAGGGAAATTTATGACTGTGCAACAAGCTTTACTCCACATATGTAGATATTTCTTATGTGGTCGTTGCGAAACACATAGAAGAATACCACACCGCAAGAACTATTTTTTAGATATTTCCTTGGCTAGTATTTATTTATATTATATTTGTTTTAGGATTAAATAAATTATATTCCTTATAGCTGTGCTCAAAATGCGTTACTATATAAATTACGGAACGACAGTTCTTTAGACCAAAATAAGTTTTTTTTTGTGGCGAGAACATTAACAAACTTTATCGTTTCATATTTATGCTTGTGTAACACTCCCATTTTACTGTTTTATTAATTTTTGTGTTCATAACTGACAGCCACTTAAAATAATAGCTAGAGATGTTGGTATGTAGCTAAATATTTTTTTGTGCCAACATAGCCTTATAAACACTGTAGCTTCTCGCAACATGCATGATAGGTGATACTCGTCTGACACACCGCAGCTGTCTGGGGACCAATAACAGGCGTAAAATATTGCAATAGCGGGATTCTTATTAGCTCAGTCAAATAGGGTAACAGATCCACGTGCAGGGAAAAGCCAGTAATCGTTCGATAAGCTGAACGTACGTTGAAACCCAGCAAACAGCCAAGTTTTCCCGCGATAAACCATCTTCTCTAATGATGGTTTATCGCGGGAAAATTTGACTATTTGCTAGGCTTCAACGTACGTTCAGCTTATCAAAAGATTACTGGCTTTTCCTTGTACGCGAAGCTACTGCCCTATTTGACTAAGCCAATAAGAAACCGCTATTTTAATATTTGATGCACGTTATTGGTCTATAGACAGCTACGTTGTGTCAGTGTTTTCAAGGCTATGTTGGCACAAAACATTTTCGCGATATACCATCATCTCTAACCATCATCTCTAATAATAACTTAATTTTCTTGTATGTACTTATTTTTATATCTCTACAACGCATTATATACAACTTCTCCACAAAAATTTCATCTGCAGTGGATGCCTGTTTCAATTTATTGTGTTTTGGAGACTGCACAGCGTATCGTTTATCAACAGACTTTTTATCATGTGTGCAGACGTTAGACTCCGTGACATTATTGCCAAACATTCCATGAAGTTTTTTTTTCAGCATTATTAATCTGACTTGAGAGAACAATTTAGCCCACAATGAGGGCTAAAAATGTTGCTATTTTGTTATCAGTCGAAGTGTACGTATGTCTACATGCGTATAGGGTTTTATTGGCTAATACAGTCCTAAACTTGCGATGATGTAACGTTTTAGTTACAAAGTGAGTAACCATTTTACTGCCGAATGTCTTGAGGTTTCGTTTATTAAAGGCAAAATTTTACTTATTCGTTTGTTATTTAATGCTTTTTTCATGTAGTTGTTCAAAATAACTTATAGGATTCTTCAAGTGGAAGGGACTGCAACCACCGTATTGTATTTTGTTTTATGCTGTAACCTATGTTTTAGATATTCCAGTTTAAATAATTCTTTTTGTAAAGATTCTTGCGTAAATGTTGAGAATTTTTTTCTGTATCCATAGTTCTGAATCAAAACATATCATGCTCTTCACATTCCCGAGCAAATTTATTGGTTTTATAATCAACTTGCTGTTGTCAACGATGCGGTGCAAGAAAACATAACGGTATATTTTGCATCTCTAAGAAATATCACTATAACCGAACATCTGTGTCGTCAGTTCGTTTGTTCAGACTGCGAGCTTCTACCTGTCGTCGGCATCGTTATTGCCGCGCAGTAATTATTACGCGGGTCTCGCAAGAAAAGAGATTACTCCTTGTGGTCATGTTTATCGGCGGGGTTGTGCTTTTGATGTTTATAAATGGACAGTGTTATATTCCAGCCAGACATGTGCCAATTATAAGTTCTGAGTAAAACATTTTCAGCTTTGAAACAATCTTACAGTAAGTATTATGATCTTTTATAAAATCAATATTTGGAACAAAATGCTGTATGAGTAAAACATGTTTTAAGATTCTTAAATTTAAAATAGTTTTAAAAGATGAATTAAGTCTTATATAAAGTCAGTATTTAGAAAAAAAAACAGGCTATAATAGAAAAGGACTTATTTAAAGATTTTCACCTCTGAAACAGTATTAAAAAAAAGTATTATAGTCTTATATAAAATCAGTATTTGAAATAACAAGCTATATGAGAAAAACATGATTAAAAATTCTTAACGTTGAAACATTTAAAAAAATGGGTTTTAGTTTTATATAAAATCAATATTTGGAACAATAGGCTATACGAGCAAAATACTTATTCAAGGCTGTTTCAAAGCTGAGAATCTTTAAGGGAGATTATTTTCTGTGAGGAAATTTAGCTAATATGCTGAACTCTGATATGAGGAATCACTAACTACTTCCTCATTATAATCAGCCCGTTTGCAGTACGTAATGAAGTAATGAAGGTGAAAAGCAGTGGAACAGGAAATGTCTGACGTAAGAGAAACAGTCTTAGTGCACGCGGAAGAACAACTATCTCAGAAACATAACCACTGAGCAGTGATTGTGGCGTGTTTATAGTCAAGAAACACAGTAGGGTTGTTTCATTAATTAATAAATTGTAGTGGCTAAAGACTTTTACGATTGAACGAGCTTGGTGAGTCCTAAAAGTAAAAGGGATGATACTGATGGTGACAAGTGGAATATGTCTATACCATCCTGTTTCTGACCTCGGTGCTGGCTTTAAAAAATGTGTTTGGGACATTTTTAATTACCGGTTTTAAAATGTGTAGTATTTTAGGAATGGAATAATATTGTTGAATATTACTATTGATTTCTTGTTCTATAGACTATACAGGATGTTACTAAATTGCATGTCATTATTTTGTAGGAACAATCATCGCATCTAAAGAAACAAAAAAAAATATATGAAAGTAGGTCTGAAAATACACCATATCTGTACTACAGTTCATAATACGTGATGTAATAATACATAGCACGCGGACTATAATATGTCATGGTGGAATGCCATTGCAGATATTATTGGCAGCTATATACCAGACGAGTCACTGGTATTTAATTGGAGGATAGGCATTGTCCGAGATAGTATTTCACAATAACATGATTCAGCACGTATGCCATGCACTGTAAGTCATGAGAACTGTAGTTCAGTAACGGTGAGTTTTTGGGACTACGTTCATATAACATTTTTGTTCCTCTAACTGTAAAAATTGTTCCTCCTATATATTAACATTCAAATTTATAACACCCGGCATAAACACCACGCGCTTGTGGAAATATTTCGTGCTCTCTCTCTCTCTCTCTCTCTTACTATTATTCTCTAAAGTACTCAAGGGAATGTCGAGATTGAGTCATGATTGCATTTCCTTGTTTAAAACTTAAATAGTTTATACATCTTTAGGCATTGCCATTTTTTCACGACTATAATTGTGTTATCAGTGGTATCCTATTATAGACTTTCCGAAGAAAAACTTTATTTATTTATTTTTTTTGTTTATACACTACAAGGTTCGTCTCTTGGGCGGTTTACAATTTGAAGGGTTTAATTAATAACTTAGGTACTGTAATACAATATTCATACACATTTAATATTTACACCAATACCGAACACATGCTCTTAATCTATCATAATAAGTAACTGCACTTAGGAAAGCAAAGTAAATAGTAAAAAAAAATTTGCACTAAAGAAACAGTGACAATTTTGGTTAAGGCAATCATGAGATGTACAATTGATGATGAGATGATAATAATACTGTCACTGCCGGTGCTATTGTTATTAATTGTCATTGCATCTGAGCAGTCAACATTGTAACGCAACTATCTGGGTTTTACTTATGTCTTATTTCTAATATACTATTTGCCATTTTGTTTCGCCAATGACGTGAAAGATCTACAAAAATCACGTAATTCATACGGAGAATAGGAATACGTTCACTCAAGGTTTTACGCAACTTATTTAACAATGAAATTAAATATATGACGCATTTATTTATTATTTGAGAAAAACACGTTGAAGGATATAATTCTAAAATGTTTAAACAAGCGGTGTTTCGCATGCACTTGAGATGGACTGTCCTAGTTTAACGAGCACAATTAATCGAAACTGTAGCTACATCTGACTGTCATATGAGGACGGTTGGTTTGAATAACGAATGATTCACGCAAATTAAGAGCGTCTGTTGAAACCCTTGTACGCAGTTAAGCATGCAAGTGTAGATAATCTTAAGATATTTTATCTGTTATTGAATCAATTTCTTAGAAAGCAACCTATCTATTAAGTAGGAAAGAAACAACTCTAGTAGCAGTCTTCACAGAAGGATGAAAAATAATAACTGACTCCCAAGAATAAAAATGAATTACAGTAGAGATGTTTCGAGTGAAAACTCTTCTTAGAAAACTTTCATAATATCTACATGGTTGTTATGGTCAGGTTTAAATGACATCTTCTCTGGGGCGATAAATATAATCAAGTCAACTAAAATATATTCCACTGATCGTAACATTTTATACATATTTCTATGTACTTTCTTTGGGATTTTGGTCATTTATTAAACTGTGGTAACCAGAGTTTGGAAAATTTGCTAAGATATGCTTGTGTGTACTAGGACTATTGTCTTATTTGCTATGCGGATACTGGCGTACAGTTGACTGTGGGCTGCGCATTTTGATTCTGTCATCATAGTTACAAGAAAAAATTTCCCTATAGACTTTCAGTGAATGTAATATCTGTAGCTAAGCTGCAATAAAAAACAACTCCACGGAAGTTTTTAGATCCGAAGTTCGTCACAGTTAAGAAATTTATGAATTTTTCCGGTGTCAGTTATTTAGTAATTTATTTGAGAACGGTGTCTCATGTCATTATGAATGTTCAAGTAATTTTTTATTGACACCTGCTTGCCTTGAAGACATTACGGGTTCCGTTCCATTTGAAGGTCGAACCACTTTAGTTCCGATATATAAACTTGGTAAGACGCCTTTCAGCACAACGAATATGAACAATGGAAAACCACATGTGTTCACTGTTCACACTAAGTGCGCTTCCTGTTACTGATATTTGTATGTTATTCGTTGCTGATATTCATTTGCTGATTGCATTGATTTTTATGTTATCTCCAAATTAAATTGTAAATAAATATACTTACTTTCTTACCTGAAAATCTTAGATTCTAGTCTTTCCTCGGACATGAATGTTGTTACTGTACGTGTGTGGTGCTTTCATTGGTTATTTCTCAACGTTGTACTTTTGAGGAATTCAAAAGCCTTCGGTTTCTAGCTTGACCTCTTTATTTACGCATGCTTTCGTAGTCAGTCTTGACTTTGGGATTCTAAACATATTCAAGTCTTTGAATACATATTCGTTACAACAGTAAAGTTATCTCCTACAAGAACGCAGAACGATTTCAGCAGTAGTGAGATACTTCAAACAGACGTTTAGTCGTGTAAATATGTAAAACTGATGTAACGGAACAGAATCGCGCGATATCTCTTCGAAAACTCTGGAAACCAGACAAATCAGTGAATGATTACTCCTGAGAAGTATACTGTACTGACTGTCTATGAAACAAGCGTAAAACATATTTGGGTTTTCACAGTTAGCTGACGGATTCTTTACTTCATCTCCCATTAAAATTTATGTTTGCTGAAAATATAAAAGGACACCATGATATAGTTTATAAATACGCTAAAATAACCACCAATAGCTTTGTATAGCAGAGCTGTCCTAACAATATTTAAACTAAGGAGCTTCCACTTCGCATATGCGAATATACTTTCAAGGCACAGGCCTACTTGTCATATTTTTGGTCGTAAATGTTGGCTTTGGACGTTGTGTGAGTATATAGGTGATATAAGTAATTGTTCGATTTATTATATTCAAGGCATTGTTTACATAAATTCAAACAATTTTAAAGTCAGAAATCAATTTATACGTTAGAAATTTTGACAAACGTTTAGGATGTATAGTAGTATTTTCTTCGACAGACAGTGAGAGTCAGTGAAGTGCAGATGAACTATAAACTGATCGATTAGTCAGAAGTCTATGACTTGTAAGGTCACGGCAAGATTGCAAGCGACACGTCTGATAAGTAGAGCTGGTGATAATCGTGAGAATCTTCTCTGCCAGCGTATTCAACAAATTAGTGTAGCGTCCTGCGCCAAGACGATGGTTCTGTGCCACGATCCAGTTGTTTACAGGCGAATCACAGACGTTCAGTCGTAGCGCATCAGGATTAGCGTTGACCCATTCAAATAGAGACTCAACAGTAACGAAAGAAACGGTCAAAAAAGGAATATATTACTTTGAAGCCTAGCAAACAGTCAACTTTTCTCGCTGTTAGTTACCATCCCTAAGCATATACTGTTTTTTTTTCGGACACATTTGAAGGTCTCGTTCATTGAAGTTTCTGACTAATGTATCTACAAAGACTACAGACATTTACATGTTCTTTACTTGGAATTTAATATATATCATTTAATTTAAGGTTTCGGTAAACTAGCATCACCAAACTCGGTTAATGGAATGTAAATGTTTAATTTGTTTATTAAAATTATGTTTTTATTTATGTGTAAACATATTTTATCATTTGGTAAATTTTGTTTGTGATCAATATTGATTTTTGAGAGGTTGGTAGAGATATATTGGAACATATATATATATATCTTGATAAAAGATATATGAAGATTAATTATTTGAGGAACTTTTCAACCCGTAGGTATATTTTGTAACCAGCTGAGATATGAATTTCCTTGCCTATATTGGAATTCAAGAAACTCTACCACGAATTAATCTTACAATATCAAAGGAAAAACAAGCCCATGTTTTAGTTACTTTGTCAAACTTTTAGTTACAAACTGTATATCTGTGTTTTTCACATATTTTGGGTGATAAAATATTACGAAACCTTGAAATTATTTCTTCAGAAAGGCCCAGTGGATACTGGGAGGTTAAAGCATACTAGCTGATTGAATAAATGGATATTTTTAACCTGTAATTATTGCACGGTGACAATATTAATCATTAAAAAAAACTCTAACCCATTTCAATATGAGTAAGCTATCTGTATTTTTATGCCTGTTATGTTTAGTCTTTAAAAATCCAGTATCCCAACGACCGTACGTCTATGTTTCAAAGGTAAATTAATTTTGTTTTGTCACTTAAAACTTGGCAAACTGAACAGTCAGTCACTGCACACCGCACTAACTACAGCAGAATGTTCACGACGGTCGACGGAGTTATTGTTGCGACTGCTAGTGGGACGGGTCTGCACGCTGGCATTGTCGGCGGCCGTGTGGTGTGGGTGACGTTCTTCCGCATTCCCTCGCACGACGCGGTGCCGTCAATGGACTCAACTCCAACACTACACTTCCTGCGCTCATCAAGCCGCGTCGATTGGCGTGAAGAGATTTAGGTAGCCACCAGGGTGAACGGAGTTCGAGGCCTAGAAGCACGGAAGCGATAATGATGAGACAGAACGCGCATCACGCCTCCACCTAGCCTCTAGGCGCTAGTCTCCTCGCCTCTATGATATATTCACTGGTGACACTATCATTTTATGACGTATTGTTAAAGATAAAGGTGTATTGTACACGTCTATACCTTTTAAAAGACTATGCACTGAGGTTAAAGTACCTAAAAACTACCGCAAAAAAGACACATTTTGGCCTCTAGAAAGTATCCTTTAAGGCCTCGCTCTTTAGTTTTGCAGTGGTTTCGAAAATATTTTTTGAACGCAAATGAATACATATATAAAAAATTCATTCTGGCAGTTTTAACAAGATGGCGGAATGTTCCCCATTGCGGATTTCGGGTGATTTTCTTCCAAAGATAACACAGACCCCATAGAATATTTTATAGCAAAATTTAGCTTTCCAAAAATAATTTCCCTTTAGCCACACATTGTGACTGTATTAAGTCTCCTGGAAGGTCAGATATTGCTGCGAGATGTGCATGACAGGTGTCTTCAGACGGCATTATTTTGATATTTTAGCATGAGAGTTTTAGCATGGGAGTTTGCTTTGCTCGGGCGAGAGAATTCGCGCTGTTCGTAAGTATGTGCCTCGAGAAACGTAGCTTGACCGCCAGACCCACAGTCGTCCATGTAGGAAATGACATTTTCTCATGCGAGCGGCGTTCGTTGTACAAAGGACGTGCATTTGTACACTGTCATTTTTATTCTGGAGCTGCCAGTGGGGGGCGTGGTGTTACGTAAGATATGTTCCGTGAAATGGTTACGGCTTTCTCCAGCCAGACGAGCAGGGTGCAGCGAGCACCTAGCTGTCACAAGGGCTGTGCGACATGTCGACATGTACATTGACAAGTAATGTCCCTCTGTCAAACTAATACAGTCACATGTCAGAACTAAGGAGAGCAACTTTAAAGTTTGGCCACTTTTTAAACACTCAGCATTGAAAGGTTTCTTTAATGTTGGATGGCGTAGGTTCCATCATAATGGCTTTTCACTGGGGAAACTAAACATCACTAAGGTTACTTTTCAATAAGTTCCTTTATTACTGCACATTTTATGCAGCGAAACATAGTAATCAACCTGCTATCTGATTCATACCCTTTCTTTTCATACCGTATATGAAGTCTGACGATAACATTTTTGTGTTCAGGTACTGGAATCGATCCAGTAATCTCGAGATTAAAGTCTATATCTCTGACTATTCTGCTATATGAGCAGATAAATGTTAGATCCACTATTTATGCGGGTGACGTTGAAAGCAGTTATAATTTTTCTAGGGACAATCAATTATTAAATCTTATGTAGCTTTGATTTCGTTTTAACAAGAGCTGGTAGTATTATTTTAGGCTATTCCATTTTGTTTTGTCACTCGCTATTTGTATTTATAATGTGACTTTCTAATATTTTTCTATAAAAGTATGGTATTTAAATCATGTTGATCTTCGCTTGCGGCGGCTAGAAGACGTACAACTACTTTTATAAGGATGCATATTTTCAGTTGCAAGGCACATAAATGTTGGTGTTTTTATTACACGACTAATTAAATAAACATAAAAATTATGCAATGTGTTTGAGTTCCTTAGGTGTGGCGATTGTTAGAAATCAGGTAATAATGTGACGTTACTTAAATCTTCGTCAGGATCATTGAGTATCAATGACTAAGTGTCGGGCTACGACGGTTCTCGGAACCGGTGACTTATTTGCCATTAGCACCAAACTTGTAGACTAACAAGACTTTTTAAATGCAATTTTGCTGTTGTAAAACTACATACGTATGTGATTTAAAACAAATTTCTTGTAGTATACATGATTTTGTAATATTACATATAATATTTCAGTATAGGCCTATGTCACAAATTTTTATACTGTATTATCGGCGAAACAAGGAAACAACCTTAACTTCTTAAAGATAAACAAAAAAAAGTTATTTTTATAGTTTTGTAACACACCCTGTGACAAATTTCAGTGATTCAGGCGGGCCAGCCTACATAGTGGGTCAGAATAGATGATGATAGTTTATGAAAAAGTAAGTCAGAAATGTGTTTGTAGTATGTACGCAAAGTGAATATAAATATTCTGCTTCCTTGGAAAATTGACCTTTAAATGTCATTTTTTAACGTATACAATACCGCTTGGCACAGTGGTAGGAATTCCTTATCGATGGGTCAAGAATCTCGGGTTCGATTCCCGGCAGGGCAGGTGGTCATATAATGTGGTCCCTCCCCGGGTTCAGTACTTGGTGTTGTGTGTTTCCCTTCACCCCCTCCCTACGGAAGACAATGACGAACCACCGCAGACTCAAACTCACCTAACAGCCTCCCTCCACCTTCCTGGTGGCCGTCAATTTCCAAGTAACATTGGAAATTGCGTAGTAAAGAGTTTAAAATAAATAAAACTTGTTTGTAAAGCAATGACATGCTGTATGTGTGTCAAGAACAAACTAGCATGTAAGTTCTTTCCATTTCTATCAAAAAATGCGATTTTAAAGTCGATTTTAAGGCCTCGCCCGGTAGTTTTGAAGTGATTTTGAAAATACTATTTTTAAAGCAATATAATTTTCATATCGAAGAATTACTACGCCTATTTTTTTTGTAGCAATGAATCTCACAGTTTTTCAGTTATTTTTTTAATTCAAAATATCACCAATGTTGTTATGAAAATAAGTCAGAATCAAGCAAAACATTTTTTTGCGAACGGCCGATGCATTATTTTGCAGAATGCCGTATGCATAGAATTGTGCATCGTATGTCGCTCCTATTCGTGGATTTTTTCAGAACATTTCGCTAAAAACGTTTTGAGTTTTTTGCACCAATATAAAAAATCTACCTAGCATGGCCTTAAGAGTAGTGAAGTGATGATATTTTGGTCAGCATTTAACCTCTTGGTCTTTAGAGCTGGTGCGGGATAAAATGATGTAAGTATGGATCAGCGCCGGAATGAAGGGGCAGGGAAACGGGAGATCCCCGAGAAAATCCACCTCCCAGTGACATCGTTTGGCATAATTCCTACATGCGAAAATCCGGGGACCGACATAGCCGGGAATCGAACCGTGATCGCCCTGGGTGAGTGGCGAGTGCTATAGCACTGTACTAACCGCAGCCTTCTTAAGGGCGTCCTAGTGGGTAAAAATAATAATGTTATATTTGTATGAAATAGTGTTAGTTTTTTTAGATGTAACTTGGGAGTAAATTTTCCTCTTGCGGAAAAAAAATAGCTCAGCTAGTTTTGCCATAATGACATTTCAAAGTCAAAGTCTGCAAGATTTGTATCCTTATAAGCCACAAAAACCAATAAACAATAAAACTAAAAATTCTTTCTGAAACTACGTGTCACAGGCCACTGACTGACGTTATTAAAAATAGATTACGACATATTTTTTGTACTTAAAAATATTCTATAAAAGAGGCAAGCAAATACAAAAATTCAAGATTTTTTTTTTCAAAATACAAAATATATGTAAGGGATTTTAAAACGTATCAAACAGTAGTCCGTGACATGTAGTTTCAGGATGAATTTTTTCGTTTCATTATATTCTCTGGTTTTTGCAGCTTTTAAGAACGAGAAACGTGCAAATTTTGACTTAGAGGTGCCATTATTGGAAAACCGGCTGACTTAGATCTTACGTTAGAGAATTAGATCTAATGTTAGAAAAAATGTACTCCCAAGAAACGTCTACAATTCTAACACTATTTCATACAAATATAAAATTAAGATTATTCCCCACTTGAGCACCATTAAGGGCAGTATTGCTCACCTCTCACTATACTTTCATATTACGGCATACAATTTCGACTTACGTCGTCATAAGCTACGATTTGGCGAAATTAGTGCACTCTACCTTGACTCAGCTTATATTAGATGTTTGCTGTACCGTTTCGCAGAGCTGCAATGCAGCCAGCTCGCCCACGATGAACTTCTGCAATCCGCCCACGCCAAACAGCTGCGTCGTCTAACTGGTACTGCTAGGAAAAGAGAGAGGAGAAACAGCGACTCTTCGGTAACGTTTCAAGGTTTTGTCCAGGGGAAAGGAAAGGGTTGAACTCGCTGCACAAGTGACGTCATTCGGTTCGAGAGGAGAAAACCCCGATTGTCGCTGACACTTGTACCGGCCGTTGAGAAAGTAAAACCATCGCTGATAAAGCGGTTCTGATATGATCGTTCTCCTGCTCGACGATAGAATATAAACTATTATTTGTTCAGCTAAATTCATCCGGTGCTGGAGACAGATTCCAGCATTTATTTAGGAAAGTGATATGTTTTTATACTCATGAGCGGGAATGAAATCAAGAAGTGGTAGCGGTAACATAACTTCCTTTCTTAACACGGCAATAAAACCCATTATGTGAATCAGAAAGTTTCCATTTAATTTTTAAAATACAGGTACGTATCTAAAGTTTGGTTTTACACAGTTTTTAAAATAAAATCAGGTAGGTAACCCCTTCCCCCCAAATTATCCATTCGCTGAGTAAGCCGATTTCTGGCGTTTCTCATGACACTTACCAACATAGAAGTGTGTAAGTTGGCAATATCTGCCCGGATGTCGGCCGGTCGGACGGTTGACATAAAAGTGGGATATCAAATCACAAAAAAAAAAAATCACAAGGGGTCAAATTGGGGGAGCGGGCTGGCCACTCCAAATCGCCACTTATTGAGACGAGGACTGCGGGAAGTGTTCCCTCAAAACAGCCATCGATGTCCTTGAAAAGTGTGCCGTTGCTCTGTCTTGTTGGAACAAAATGTTCCCTAAGTCCAATTCATCAATCTGCAGGGAAAAAAAAATCCTCCAACATGTTCACATATACTCCTCACTGTTCCTACGCATGATGACGTTTGACAGCGGTGGGAAACAAAACTTTACACCCACACCTCTCGAATGAGACCATTCCCGCCCCGCTAAGACATCAGCAGCCTGAATGTCGCGGATTAAAAAAAAATAGGAAGTTAAGCTGTAGCACCCTGAATTTTTTATTTCAGACACTTCGTATGGAATACATACCTTAAAGACAAAGTTTATACCGAGTTGCCTGTATTTGACGAACGGTGTAATCTTTTGCTATTGCCACCTATTTGACTTTCAAAGTCAGATCCTAATAATTATAACACCACAAATCATTATATCATTGTATTCATTATGTTAATCGGGTTCAAAGAGAGTTCAAAAATATCTCCGCTGATGGATCAATGACTTTTAAAGTTCAGGTGTCATCGTAAGAAAACAATGAACCACAGGGAAATAAGATATTTAAATAAAATACTTTTGGTTTGATGTCCCGTACAATCTTTCGCTGTTTGTTGGTTTATCTTATGTGCGTAGATGTGTGTGTGTGTGTGTGAAAAGAAACTGCTCAATGTGCAGCTTCTAAATCTGCATTCGGTATATTTAATGTGTACACCTTCTACAAGAAAATGCTCTGGTCACTCAACTCGGTAGAATGATAATTAGCGTTGATCTCCGTATACACATTTGATACTCTCCGTTTTGCACGAAAAATTTGTCCGTGCGTTCTAGACATAATACGAAACACCACATTGTGCACCCTCTACTAAATAACTTGTTTGGACCCCACTTAATGAACATGAAACGAGGTGTGGTTAACGTGGTTAAATATTTAAATCTTACCTAAAGTAATACTTGCTAATTCCTTATCAAACGACGAAGAAACCAATATACGCTACAACTTGTATATTTTTATAGCAACTGGGGATTGATACACTTGCTACATTGTGGTAATTCTGTTTAAAGGCATGCACGTCACACTTTAAATCAAGATTAGTCAATATTCACTAATATTCCAGTTGTTTCCACATATTCAGAATGGATCAGTTTAAACTAATTGGATCAGTGAAAAACCACTGGCGAATATGTGAATATTCAGTAATTCCGATTTATAGTTCCAAAATTCCAAAAATGAATCAGTTTTCTCTGACTCTTCAATAATTCTTCATTGAGTAAATTAGTTTAAACTGCCCCATCCAGAATATGTGAAAATCACTGGAATATTAGTGAATATTCACTAATTTCTATTTAGAGAGCAGTAAGGCCCGGATTTAGAACTAGGCCCAGGTCTAGGGCGCAACTTTCACAGGGGCGTACTTTTAGTGACGCGAAACTGAGAATTTCCATCACATTCGTCATTTCAGAAATGTGTATGGAAAGTTACTATTTTATAATTGCCATTATTGTTATTGTTAACTGTAGGCTAATTTTCAAATAACTGTATTAGAGTAGGCTGTGGGGTTGCCGAGACCCACAGGCCTAGGGCGCCTATAGGCCATGTTCTAATGTTTTTGAGATAGTTATTTTTTTTTAAGCTTAAATGAGAGCAGATATTGAAAATTTGCTTGGCAGTTTTGTTCAAAATGGTTTTCGCCGTGATAGCTATTAAAAAAACGGTTTCGACAAAAAAGTCAACTAACCAGAATTTAGTTAGTTATATAATTTACTAAAACCATAGTATTTACTGCCGTAAAAACAGGACGACATGAAGATGATTTTAAACTAACTGCTGAACAGATTTTTTATATCTGCTCTCGTTTAAGCGTCAAAAAATTAATATAGTTAAAAACAAGTAGAAACAAGAGAGGGCTATAGACCGGATGTAATTTCCCACGTTTGATGAACGGAGACAGTGAAGCGATAAGGTTCAACTTTCCATACTGGGCGGTAACAGCATCGCTTATATTCGCGGCGCGCCATACTGGCGTACAGTGTTTCCGTACTACTCTTTTTCCTATGTGACTTAAAGCTGCGACCCTACAATTTTATTTGTGGAAAGTTTGTAGTGAAGTCCAACTCATGCTTCCAACGTTGTGTTTTACGAATCCAGGTGGTATTTTTCAGTTGCAGCTGTCTAAAATAGCAGTTTTTAGCCATTTTGAGGGGCCCAAAAACGTTTTTCTTATAAGCATGTTGCATTTTTAAAACGATAGAATCCTAGTTTTAACCGTATGTTATTTTCATTAATAAACATATTGTGAATAAGTTTAGCTGTTTCGCGTGGAAAAGAAGGCGCAGCACGCTACAACACCGTTTATGCGTGAGGATCCGGCCCTGAGTGCAGTGCGCGGTTCACCCGGTATGCCTACCGGAACTCTGCGTGTGTGTTGGCAACATCTTGGCGACATAGCTGCTGTCGCGGGGATCTCTGTGCATACAACCGGGTCATGCAAACGTTGAACGTTTTCATGCGGGAAGACGGCCGTCAGGCGAGAGTTACAGCCGCGGTAATTTCGTCTCGACGTACTTGTTTGCAAACCTGTGGTTACACGCACGAGGTCCTCGTCAGTCCCCCTTCCCCTACCTCCCCTATCTCTTCCCAGCGAGAGCTCGCAAGGACACCGCCACGTAACTATGATGTATCCTACCGTGATCTCTGTTCAAGCTGCCAGGCAGTGGCGTCACTGCCGTCAGTAGTGGAACAGGCGAACTCTGTTTCCCATAGGGTAATTTCAGTACATTTTCAGATATTTCGGCAGCTGTTTTAGGTGTCATGATTAGCAAAATTTACTATACATACGGTGCACGCGCGTACCTAGGAAGGTATTTCAAACTGTCATCTTGTAGACAATATAAATAATAATGTTATATATGTCTGACATTTATGACCTCTGAAGTAATAAATGCTTTTATTTTTACCGGTACTACTGCACTTTTTTTAATATTTTATTTTGTGCAACGTAACATTTTATTACTGCAAAGCACTGATGTTTCGGAGGGTTTGAAACCCTTAAAATCACACCCTTGGGTACATCCGTGATACTATGAAGTATGCACCTCAAGGTCATTTTAAGACTAAACGTGTCAACTGACATTAAATACAACACATAAATCACTAAACAAGTAATTTGTTGCAGATCTGACACAATTTTACTGAGGTTATGCAAAACAGAGTACAGTTCCACTTCACGTCTCATTTGTAGCGAGATTATTAGAGGTGGAACCATCGTCGTAATGGCGGGACCAGTAATCGAATCTCTGTCCTCCCGAATACAAATATCTGTTTAGTCCCCGCTTGTATTAGAAGATAGATTCTGTTCCACATTCCAGCGTCAGGGCGTGGTACATAAATTTTCGCCACAAAAAGTCGACTGATATATCCTGGTTTTTCGATAAAATCATTACGGGAAGAAATCTGTAAAAGAGAAATCTTAGTAACAGTTTTTGCCAACTTAATGAGCAAATTCTGTGCCACAGTATCGCATTCGCTTACTATAATCTCATGAGCCGAAATTAGATATACGGAATTTCGACGTCAGGGATTGTGCACAGAAATACTGAGAGCCTTTGACGCTATGAGAAAGTAAAGAATATTGTATTATCTTCTGTGCGTCAGGATAAATATGTAAAGGAATGATTAACGGTTTTGGTTTCCCTGCTTTTGGTACAGTCTCCGTTAATTAGGGAAGGTGGGCTGAAGTCTTGTCAGCCGGCTATTCGAGGGACTTGGGCAGCGGTTAAGGGCTTGCTCCTTACTGATTTCGAAAATATTTGTTTTAATGCTACCTAATACTCACATCAAAATTTCGATCCACAGTTTTGACACTAATGTGTCATAATTTTTAGCTTAATTTTGTAGCAATGTACTGAATGTTTTTTTAATATTTACTCACCCAAATTTCCTCGTTTATTGTCGTGAAAATAAGCCAAAATGAAGCAAAATATTTATTTGCTGACGATTGGAACATTATTTTCAAAAACGCTTCCATAGTGTTGTGTGACTGTGCACGTTGCCTCAAACTCTTTCAAAGTTTTTGGTTATAAAATATTTAAGTTATTGGCACCAGTCTGAAAAAAAAACTAAGGAACAACCTCTTAAGGTGGCCGCCCGTCCAGGCCCCCAAGCAGTGTGCAGAGCTCCGGCCGCTGTCAGGGCATTCGAAAGCTATTCAGCACGCACGAGTGATGGCTACTTAGGAATAGCAGTAAGAGAACGATTTATGTAAATTTTCTAGCGGCCGAAAATGGCGAAAATGGGTGTTTTTGCGGTCCTTTGTAAGTATGAATATCTTGATGCAGAATCTTAAAAAAAGAAAAGCATGGGCGTGTGCAATGCATCTTTATAATTGATATTACGCTATACAGTAGAGTGACTACTGAATGTCTCATAGAAGCGAGTTGTCGGCGAGAAGACTGCCCGCCAGTTAGTGGCTTGCGCCTAGAAGGGTTAGTACGAGGCGTGGTGAGCGTATTGTATCGTCCTTACTGGTTGCGTACTTCTAGACCTCGAACACTGTTTATATATGTTTACCCAGGTGGCCACCTTAACGCAGTCGTTAGAACACTCACCTCCTACGGAGATCTAAGTTCGATTCCCGGCAGGGTCGGGAATTTTCGCATGTGGGATACGTGGCGGAAGTTGCCGTTGGGCGGTGCATTGTCTCGGGGTCCTCGCAAATCCTCCGCCCTTCGCATTCTGTCGCCCCTCCATTGCTGGGTCACATTTCATGTCATATTTCAGGAAGTGGCAGACAGTCTATTACCAGGGTATGACGCCCTGCCTAGCGATACTTAGGCCGTGTCTCAATTCGCCCAGAGAGTGCTCTTTCGTTCAAATACGTCACAATTGCGTCGGAGAGAGCACTCTCTGCCTGCCTCAATTGTCCGCCGAGAGTACTAAAGACCGAGAGAACGAAGTTGTGTACTCGTTCGCGCTCCTACGTTCTCTCTGGCGCACACCATCTTGATCACAGCTACGGTTAGAGGTTACTGATGAAACTCTACAATATTTTGCAAATATATGAAATGAACGGTTAGTTATGGCGAGAAAGTTTGTAAACATTTCTTCAGCCGTAATATATATTTAAATACATAAAATAGAAGAAAAGTTGGCTAGTTATTGTTTTGCACCTAAACAGCTATTCGCCGCTTGAAATACCCGCCGGTGAGTAAAATAAATTATTTGAGTTTCCCAAGAATGGATTTATTTATTACTTTAAAAACATTTACGCATTTGTTGCCTTTGTATAGTTTGTTTACAAACATGAGAGTACATCGTCCTTAAATGGAGAGAGCGAGTGCATCAGCGAGAGCACAAGATCTCTCACGTGGTAATGAGAAAGAGTGCTCTCTCCTGATAGTATTCTTTGGAATGAGACGCGCCCTTACTTACTCGAGAGACACGCTTGTCGCCCCGACAGTCTGGAGAATGAATGAGGTGAAAATGTGGTAGAGTAAAAGCAGGGTATACAGGAAAGACCTGAAAAATCTCGTGAAGAGCGGCAACATAGGCAAGGTTTCCCGCCCGCGAAAACCAGAACGTCGACGCCGAAAAACAAATCCGGATCTTCGCAACGGAAGGCAAGAGATCTGAAACCTAACACCACTTTCCCCTTAAAACAAATATGTAAACAAGAAAATTCACTTGCTTGAAATAACTTTTTAACTGGCATTATTCCAATAGAATTTTAGTCGAACCGGTCTGTCGTGTTGTAGCTGAAACCGTCCACTTGTAGAGAAAATAAGATTAATGCGAGGACGCAGGAAGCCACGCATCAAGTTATGTAGTTCATTGTAATAAGAGGACTGTAATGGCCCCCACGGACACAGTCCACAGCAATTTTCGTCGTCATACTTTTATTTTTGTACCACATATTTTTTCCTTATTTTTGACAAATTGTGACAAAATTTTGTTCGTATGAATTTTTTTTTTTATCTCTCGTGGTTTTTGCGTAGTGACACGTAAACGTCAAAATTTGTATATCACTGTTATATGTGCGCCACTAAAACCAACTGACATACCAAACTGAAAATGTGTACAGTGAATAACAATGTTGTAGGCTACGAGGTCTCCTGTATAAAAAGAAAAAAGTAAAAAAAAAAAAAAAATTATATTTTTAAAAAGTTCTTATATTTTTAAATTAAAATTTCAAATTTCAGCTATTTTATTTTCGATACAAAAATGTTTAATTTTTTTGTTTTTATACAGGAGACCTTGTAGCCTACAACATTGTTGTTCACTGCATTTTTTTTTTCAGTTGGGTATGTCAGTTGGTTTTAGTAGCGTACAAAATACCGTAAACTGCAAATTTTGACGTTACTAGTTATTACGAAAAAACCATGAGGTATAAAATATTGCACAAAGGAAAAATTGTGTCACAATTTATGTCTAAAATAAGAAATAAAAATACCTGGTATAAACACACGAATAAAAAATGACGGTGAAAACTGCTGTAAACCGTGCCCGTAAGTTCCGATGCGACTGTTCAGTCCGCATGCAGGATGTTTCTTAGATAAACAGACATACTTCGTAGACGCATTCCTCGCGAAAGAATAAGACTAAAACATCTGTACGACTTACCACCTAAAGTGATCATCCAGGACGTTACGCCTTTTTGAATTATAGCCAGTTAATTCAACACTATACAAAAATTATTTACAAAATAACTGAAAAACTATGGTAAACTATTAAATAGATTCATTTCTACGGGCTGTGTGGTGTTTATCATTAACAAAAAAATGTATTTGCGGTTAAACTGCGTGTTTTGTTCAAACCAGATCACGTTAATTCCTGGTTGTGTTACTTTAACGTTTATTCTGCGACAATGGTTGTGACTGCGGCAAAGATGATACGGGCGTTTTATGTTTGTTTTACGTGTTTATTATTAATATGTACATAAATGCCGATTAATTACTGTCACATACATTTATTCTCATCATAAAGGTTACAACTCATAATTAATTGTCCGCAAATATATTTTTTGATGCTGTTAAAACATCCCACAACCCCTAGAACCGTGTCCAGTTAATCGTTTACCAGAGTCTTGCAGATATTTTGTACGTACGTTTTGCAAAGTGACTAATTCACTGATTACAATTCAAAGAGGGTAACGACCTTGGGATGCGCTTTAGGGGGGAAGTCGTTTATGTTTTCGTATTATTTTTTTCCTGAGGATACGCCTGGGGAGTATATTAGTCTGTTTAAGAAACAGCCTATTACAATTTGGATTGAAATGAGGATTTCCTGTACACGACAAGTTGGTAACTCGACGAACACATGCTTCCTTCAGCCGTGCCCGAAACATGTTTCTGCGTTTTCTAGTGGACGTATTCGTACGTACAGCGCTACGAGTAGCGATGTTGGAAACTAGGCCTTGTTAGTATTTCGATGTCTTAGTTTTTTAATCTCATCTTCGTTTAATAAACCGTCTTTCTTTATTTCAGATTACATTTTTAGCTGTGTCGTCTCTCCCTGCAATTGAATTCTACTTAAAGTCATGCCATTGTTTTGTTTTAGGGTTAGGTCTCTTTTTCTTGAAAATTCGTAATTTATTTTAGAATAAAAACGACTTAATACAAATAACACTATATGCTTATATTTTTATTACTACTGTTTTAATGGATAGACGTTGGTTTTTCAGCCTAAATTCAAGGAATAGAACGTAAGTAAACAACAGCAAACGGAGCTATCCGATGATTTCGTGTGCTACCACGCATCAGTAAATTTCAGCCCTGAATCCCCACATATACAGGAAACTAACATTGATGACTTGTACGACGCGCGTGGTGTCTCGTCCTTACCAATTCCGCACTGCTAGTCCTCGAACGCGCAATATATTATTTCACCCAGACTTCCTACCAACCCACAATAGCGAACTCACATTTCAAAAGTACACTGCAGGCAGACAATCCCGCGACGTGCGGGGATGTCTCAACGACGCGGACACACACTCCTGCTCTTTGGCTCGCCGACGACGACGGGAGATTCGTTGTCTATTCAGTCCGTGCGTCGACGACCAGGCGTGACTTGTCTCAGCAACAACGGCGGCGCGTCGTGCGACTTCCAGCAGTTAATCGCACCCAGCTGTTACGGAAGACTCGTGTTTCATTCACTCTTCCGTCGACGAACAGTTCTCGAGGAGAACAGCCCTGCGGTGGTGCAGAAACATCTACACAATTCTGGTTTTGGCGTGCACTGCAGTTAATCTTTGGGTGGGAGGGATACAAATATGCCCATTGGCCTATAAGCCTTTCACACCTTTAAATCGGGCTGTCCGGGGTCCACTCCAAAAAAATTTCTATTTCAAGGTGCAAAACTGGAGTTATTGAAGAAGTTTAGTATATAAACTTTGAATACACTGCTGGGAGGAATCTTAATATATGTATTATATTAATATTTTCTGAGAGACCCTTTAGTAAATTTTGTGGGGAAGGGACACTTCCCCTCCCGCCGCAGGTTCGCTCATGACTGCACCTTGGAAAATAAGGTTGAACAAGAGTTAATTATTAGCTCAGTGAAACGTGATATTTGATTTATACTATCGTGACAAAGATGTAAACTTGGTTACCTTTCGTCAAGCATTTTCGTTTGTGAAGTGAAATGAAGAGATTTTGGTCAACACTTTACATCTAGGTCTTAAGTATTGGTGGAGGGTGGCATGATGTGAGTGTGAAGCAGCGTCGGAGCGAAGGGGCGAAGGAATCGGGAGATCCCCGAGAAAACCTGCAGTCCAACGGTTTCGTCCGGCATGATTCCCACGTGCGAAAATTTGGGACTGACCCCGTCGGGAATTGAACCCGGATCGCACTGGCGAGAAGCGAGTCATTTTCGTTTGTGACCGACCTTCGTGGTCAGAGAGCATTAAGATGTTGAATTGTTCACAGTAGATCCTTGAGAGTATCCACGTCCCTGTATCATCGACGGTATTATTGCGTGCCACGCCTAACCATTTTATAAATATGTATTTTCTTGGATTGTCAGACAATCTCCAGACGCGGCTCACATCCACAAGCCAAGAAAATGCAGACAACGGCCGCAAAAGCCTGCGATCTATTTTACTTTATAAATATGTTTAAATAAGCATAAAACGTATACCGCAAAACGAAGTGAATAGGATCATCATGGGCTGAATAGGATCAACGTGGGGGTGAATAGGATCGAAACTTAAAACAAATTTATCGCCATCAACGTTTCTTTTTAAAAGTTACGTTCCACTCAAATTATCTGTCAACAGCATTAATTTGCCTATCAAGAAAAAAATTGTTTCAAAAGCAAATATTGCACTGATAATTTCGTTCTAATCGTTTGATCGTGTTCATCCCAATGATCCTATTCACCTAGTTTTACGGTAATTCAAATTTAGTTCTATAATTTTAAAATTGTAAACCGGGGCCGCTGTTGTCGAGCGGCCAGACCTCTCACCTCTCTCCTAGACCCCTGCGGGTTGGGTTCCGTATTTTTCGCATGTGGGAACGTGTCGAACGTTGCCGTTGGCCGGCGAGTTTTCTCGGGTAACTCCCGTTTTCCCCGCCTCTCATTCCGTCGCTGCACCACACATATCTCACCTCACCTCATTCATTCTTCGGACTGGAGTGCGACAGGCATGTCTCGCTAGTCGAGCATCCGGTCCAACCTTCCCCCCGGACTTCACTCATACACAGTGTGACCCTGACCGAAGGCGGGAACACATAGTGGATTTTCATTTCAATTTTAAAATTGTAGTATATACTTATTAGAAACAATACTGTGCGGCTCCTCTAACGAGATAAAACATCTTTAATTTGATCTGCTGCATCACCAAAATTTCCGCCTGGATTCATAACATAGAAACCAAGACCCTTGAATTGGCTTTTACTACATACCATTGATGAGTATAATTTAAGTGTCACCGCTTAAGATCCGTGGTTGGCACAGTGGCTAGAGCACTTGCCTCCCACCAAGGTGATCCGAGCCGATTCCTGCTGGAGCCAGTCCCCGTAATTTCTCATGTGGGAATCGTGTCGGACGATGCCGTTGATCGGCTGGTTTTCTTGGGGATCTCTCGTTCCCCCACCCCTTTATTACGGCGCTGCTCCATACTCACCCCATGTCAATGTTCAGTGCTGACCATATATCCAAGCTCCTCAAAAGTTCTAAATATGACTTTTTCACGTTGCTGTAGTTGAGAAAATATCAACCGTAACCGTAAAATAAAATCATAGAAACCTGCATTGGCCAAGCTTGAAGTCCCGTCGAAAAGCACATTCTACGAGAACACTGCACGACTTTCGCGCCTAGAGGCAATGAGGTGTTTCACGGACGTGTTATATAGTCGACTTATCGCCTTCCTCGTACCCGTGCCTCAAACGTAAAAATAGCTAGCGTTCCCTAACGCTTAAGTACCACAAGAAAAAACCACTGCACAAACACTGTGTACGCTAGTTTAGTGCCTCTCGTCTAGAGCCGATGGATGCGGTATAGTACAGCGTGGCAGTCTGGCCCTTATCGCTCATTTGTTTCCTCGCCTCGAACACGGAAACGTGGAAGCAAACTTTAATATCATCAGGAATGTTAGACTAATCAGAAAATCTCTTGAATCTCAGGATAACTTTACGTGAAAGGTTACGCCTCGTTGTGTACCATAAAGTGGGGTTACTTTGTCAATTTTTGATGTTGCATTGTGCTACATATTTTTGTTGAAAGCAAAAGTTTACGAAATTTCAAATTGTTGAAGACTTCACCAGTCGTAGCTTAATAATAAACAATATTATACAGATGTTCCTAAACAAACGCATAATAAGTACATCACGCGAATCCGATGCTGAATTTACGCGGAAAATCTTAATGCAAAATGTTGTACGATGACATTTCACGTACAAGATGTGGCAACACTGCACGCAAAAAGTCCCCTCTTGCGCTCCACGTCCTGGTATTATTTTATATATGTTACGTCAAGTAAACGTAGAATAATGTTTGGACTGCTCGATATTTTACATGAACTCATTATATGTAGGTCAGAGTAGTATTAGTAATATACTCAGGATATCTGTGGAGTGCAAGAGGGGACTAACTACAGTGCTATGTTGCCACATTGTTGATGTAAAATGTCATCCTTCAACATTTCGCAACTGAAATTTTAGTCTCTATAATTTAGCCCGGAATTCGCGTTGTGTGCTTATTATCAGTTTGTTTTTTTAACACTCTGTACAGTGAAAAGTATAATGGAATAATAATATGAAATGAAATTAATCTGGTGGTGAAAAGTAACTTCAATTAGGTACCTAAGCTGTATTTCTGTCCGACGATCGGCTTACAGTTCTATATAGTGTGTTTGCAAGTGAATGTTTACACCACAAACAAATTAAATTGAAGCATGTTAGTTGGTATCCTTGACCCAATGCCGTGCCCACACGACCTCCTGACGATGATTATAAACATCCGGCCTTCTCAGCTATCGCAGGATCTTCTAGAAAACTGTGTGGGCACGCAGGAACTAATATTCAGTCCTAATACACAGATATTGATAACATTATTTGGTTCCATTATATAATGTACCTCACAAAATTCAGTAAACGATGTGAGATCTTCTGCGATATGTTTTGAAAATCGTGAAATAATTTTTTCCCTTGTTAACGAAAGTGAACATTTCACAATAGCTAGAAATAGTTGGGTGACTTCCACGGGTGGTAGAGCGAGGAAAAATAACAACCAGAGCGTGTTTGGGGACTTCCTGTACTTCATCGATTGTGCAACGTATGTACGTTGTTGGACAATTTATACCACAGGTGTCACACAAAAATATTATATTAAGAGAGTGTTAAACAATTTTATTGTATTTTCAGTTTTTGCGCCATAACAATTTTTCAAAATTTACTGTCTAAATTTTCTCTTCGACAAAGCATAGGATATATTCTTGGTAAACTACATGTCATAAATAACAATGGTATCTTTCATCAATTTGTCATGCAGAATCATTGCAAGAGAATTATAGGTTTCAAGAATTCTCTTGCAATGATTCTGCATGACAAATTAATTAAAGATTCCATTATTATTTATGTCAAGCAGTTTACCAAGAATATGTCCTACGCTTTGTCGAAGAGCAAATTTTGATACAACAATTTGCATAAATATTATTGCTCAAAAACTGAAAATACAATAAAATTGTCTAACACTCCCCCTTAAGAGGAATCTCTAGCAAGACGTTCTCTGCAAAATCCATGTTCGCGCGTACACAAATATGTCCGTAAATAACTGTTCTAGGAACACAGATTACTTCCACGAAAGGTGGAAACTATTATCTGTAGAAGACAATTTTTACTTTTGTCTAATTCTATGACGTTAGAGAGAAAAAAACTTAATGAAAACTGCTAGAAATTAAATTTTTAGGGTATTGGTTTTCAGTCGTCTGAAGGCAACGGAAAAAAATATATCGTGGCGTCTGTGTAGCTAAATTATTTTGCTTTTGACATATGACATAATAACATGCTGTTACAGATATAATTTATATGCTGTTGGACTACAAGGAACGCCCTTAGACTGACTGTTACTAGTTCACTTTTTGCCGCATTGCCTCTATGCTCAAAGAATTCTACTAGTGCTTGTCTTCCCATTGGAAAATCTTTCTTAATTAGGATTTCAATTCGTACGGTTTAACTGAAGGGGAAAAAGTATCCCTTTAGGAAGCATAGTCATGTTGAAACACGATAACAATTCTGGTTTTGTAATCACTACTGCAAACATTTTTGCAGTTACATTAACACTTAGAAACTTAGTTGACAAAATAAGTACAAATATAACAAGGAACTGTATAATGCTTGTTTAGTCTATTACCATACAAGAAGAGTAGTATTTATGTCTCATGTAAACACTATTGCGTGTTTAAAATAAATATGCTTAGTAAACATACAGTACTCCAACAGTGAAGTTACAAAAATTTACTTTCCAAAGAATTTTTTTGTAAAGCACACAACAATTTGTTTGCTACTATGTACGTGACTTGTAAATAACACATACAGCTATACAAACAAAACTAACATTTATGGTGCCCTTGTTTTTGTTTAGTGCACATTGTTCGTTCTGCAGAACAGACTGTGCCTTCATTTTAACAACTTTACCATTTTATATTGTTCATACAGTTATCAGCAAAACTGTGATAAACCAATGTTTTGCTAGCTGGTTGTTGGCTAGTCTGGTTGCTGTTACCCTGATAGCAAGGAACTGCTCTATTGTAACTTCTCTTTTAACTTTTTACTTTGGCAAATACTAATTGGTCAATAATTTAATCATGTAGGAGGTTAGATTTCAACAGTCAATCTTCCCGCTATTCGAACGCAATGCAATGGCCTTTTCAAAAATATTTTTAACGCCTGTGGCATTGGAATTTTCAGAACCTCTATAGCACATGAAAAAATAATAAATGCAACACTTACGTTTACAAATATTTACTGGTCACGTATATTTTGAAATAATAATTATAGCATAAACCATTTACCTTGAGAAAATATCGGGAGCATCCAACAAATTCTAATTCCATATTTTAAATTCGAGGCCATTTGTGAAGGCGTCCCGGGCCGTACCACCCTGTACCCTCCTCCATTGTAATATAACCTGACGATACCAGTGTGTGTTGCTAAATACGACCTGTTACTAAGGATGGAGGAGCTTGTAACATTCATGCAGTGCTTATGGGGATTTGTAGATTAATGAGTTTAGAGACATGCCTAATTGCAGCTTGTTTGCGAGGACAGTAAGGCCATCTCGTTTTTTACTCCCCATTTAACGTTCACGTAAGTTTTTGTTGTAATTCGCGTAATGATTTTATAGCTGTTGCAGATCAGTTTTCGTGTCCTTAAAAAATTGTAAATAACGAAAATCATGAGTACCTTAAATTGTTTAAATTTCTACCTTGTAACAAGCCCTTCACAGAAAACTTCACACGACCGACTTCCAAACATTCCATGACATCGACCAGTAGTCAGCTAAACCTTCGAAAAAGGTATCCATTCCGATGGAAGCTTGCAGGGAAACTTTCATGTGTGTAATGGTTGGCCGTAGTCACGGTGTGACGCAGAATTGGTTACCGACCCACACTGAAAACAATGTGTAACGTTTTGCAAGTATTTTTATTAGAACTAGGTTGCCAAAGTAATTTTTCCAATACTTGTATTTCTACAAGGCAATTTTATTTAAAACATGCAAAATAAATATATATCTTTTATACTTTTCATAATAGGCTACAAATTAATTATACTGTCCTCGTGCTTCAAACTACAATATCAACTTCACATTTTCCATGAAAACGTGTAAAAAATTCCATTCGTACTGTTGTGAATTATATTTTGACAAATAACTTTATTTGTTCGGCCACTGTTTTATGTAATTATTTCGATTATAACTCAACAGAATTTCAGCACAAACTCGCAAACAACGAGAACCTGACAAAACGCTTGAAAATGAAATTTCTGTACATTATTTAACGCTACAGCCACTTTTACTTGCAAATTAATCTCATTTAGAGAACTTTAAATCTTATTTTTTAAAATAACGACCATGTTCATGTGTCAAGACATAGGGACTGCTTTGTACGTCACTATCCTCAAATTTTTCTCTTACGCTTTTTATTTACCAAGATAAAACGTAACACATATCAGTTATCGTCCCATACCATTTAAGTGCACGCAAGACGTAAAAGAGAATTTTTAGCATTATTTCCGTTGGAAATATCTGCAGAGAACGAACGAAATTCTTGAAAGTAACACTTAGTTCACCCGCCAGAAGAACTCCCTTTAATGTAAGGACCGTGAAAAATGTTACTCGCTTCAGCAGTACTGTTAAGGTGTTGGTCAGTAAGGCAGAGAAGCTCTCACTGATTGTTTCAGACGGAAATACAAATCACCGATTGCAGAACGGCTTACATCTCTATCGAACTTACTACTTTCAGATCAAAGATAATTTAATATCGTTACAGTTTCAATACCTTGCGATTATTTGATTTGGTAAAAATACTCGGAGTGCGCAAAACAAGTTTTCACATGGAAAAAAAAAATTTGTTCCAGCTACAAAATATTTTGGATATATGGATTTTAATTCGCACGGTTTGACTGAGGGGAAAAAAGTGTTCCTTTAGGAAGGATAGTCATTTTGAAACACGATAACAATTCTGGTTTTGTAATCACTACTGTAAACATTTTTGTAGTTACATTAACATTTAGAAACTTAGTTTGACAAAATAGGTACAAATAAAACAGGGAACTGTATAATGCTTGTTTAGTCTTTTACCATACCAGTAGAAAACGGCAAACTTTATTTTGTGGTCACCCCAAAAACAATTTTGTTGAAACCACTAAAATATTGTGATTACCACAAAAATTGTGTAATTACTACAAATTAATTGAACAGGGAAGACTTACGTGCTACCAAAATATTTTCTTGGATTGTAAATTACTTTCTGACATTCTCTCTCACATACAGTATCATACAACTCATTGCATTGTATTGCCAATATAAATTGCGTACTTGTAACTCCAAGCCACGAGTTACCAGTAATTTAATTATATTGTGTTAGTGACTGATGTGCAAAGAGGTTTGCGGGAGGGATGGTGTTAAATATTTATTTGTAGTTTGCAGTAAGGTAAGCTACCAAAATTTGTTAAAGCGTTGTGGCCCAGTCGAAATAATTTTTTTTTCTCTCAGTCTTTGAATGTAGACATACTTCCGTGTATAGCTGGTTGTGCTATTTAAGAGTTCCTAATGTTCGGCAGCAAGCATGTACATTTGTGCAAATTAGCTATGAATAAAGGCTACACATAAGTAGACTGACACCATTCTTAGAGCATCTATGTTTATACTCTATTTACACCACGTATGTTTCATTTTGCCTGTAATCATTCGTAAAACCTCACGTTTCTCATGGTCAAGACAAGAGATTTAATCACCTTACGCGTTTTTAATCTTCGGTTTTGGAAACATTTACCGCGAAAGGTGCCGTCACTCGCGATACGTGACTTGGATCACGTGACTTCTTAAAAAAAAAGTTGTGGACGTTCCAAAGAGTATGAAAGTAATAGATGAGACTGCCGTGCTATTGGCTGGTTTCAACGATGCGCGCATCGTTCTGCGCATGCGCGAACTGCGGAGTGGTACAGTTTATTTATTTGTTATAGTCTATATTTTAAGCTAACAAGATCATTGAATTACAGCTTAGCCTTTTTGTTTTAAACGAATATAAACTAACGTAAATACATCCAGACAAATTGTGTGTGAGTGAAGTGAGTGAAGAGATTTTGGTCAGCGCTTAACGAGGTCTTTAGCGTTGGTGGAGGGTGACATGACGTGAGAATGGAGCAGCGCCGGAATGAATGGGCGGGGGAAACTGGAGATCCCGAGAAAACCCGCCGACCAGTGGCATCGTCCGGCACATGTGAAAATCCGGGGACCGACCCCACCGGTAATCGAACCCGGATCGCCGTTGTGGGAGGCGGACCCTTTAAACAAATTGTCACATGGGTCGATGAAAAGAGGGAAAAGTAGTCCTGCGCAGAACGGATGCGCTGAAACGAGTTAACGAGACCCTGTTAGTAGAGACCACGTCCGCTTTTCTTCTTTGTTAACCGAGGCCGCGATGGCCAGGTAGTCAGACCACTCGCCTCCGAGCGGGCGATCCGGGTTCGATTCCCAGCGGGGTTAGTCCTAGGATTTTCGCACGTGGCAATCGTGCCGTACGATGCCGCTGGGCGGCGGGTTTTATCTGGGAACTCTCGTTTCCCCCGCCCCTTCATTCGGCGCTTCTCCATACTCATATCATATCCTCACCAGCACTGACCAGAATATCTTCACACATATCTTCTTTGTTAACCAAACCGGACGATCAGAACACGGCCTTCCAGAATGTCGGCACGACCCTGGAGGCAGCTGCGAACCTGTCTGAACGGTTTCTGCAGTCAATGCTGGAGGAATTGCGCCGTGGCTGCCAAGTCGGGCGGCTGCGATCTCTGCTGGACGTAACAAGAATGAAAAAAAAAAAAAAAAAAAAAAAAAAAAAAAAAACAATAAAAATGGCTGGGTCGCTCCTCGGCTTGGGGCTAGAGCTAACTGCTCCTGATACTGGGCAGCATGTACCGAGACTAACCGGTTACGTACCGTTACGTTGCCTGCTGACATCAGGTGTGCAGCGTCTGATAACAATGGACCGCCTTCCGCAATTAACCAGGTGTTCATTAAAAAAAACTGCGCGCCGATCTGCTTCGATGACCCTTCGCCAGAAAACCTCGAGGTTTCTCGTTACAACTTAGGAGCTTCATCGTAAAAAAATTAATTGTAAATTTACCACACTGACGAATAGGAGTGTTAACAAAGTAGGTATGAACTTCGTACAACTTTGGTCAAATTTGACAGCTAATTTACGGGAGATTATCTGGAGACACAGAAATTTCCCGAATTCATTTGAGAAGACTTAGATATTTCAAAACACTTAACAAGTTGATTATTTTCGTGATTGGGTCGCTTTTACAAAAACTTATCCTCAGTGACTGTGAACCAATATTAGACCTGAAAGGAAACACTCTTACTCCCGCACTACATTGTCATATGTATAACTGGCCACTCATTGTATCAGCAGACAATGAACAAGTAGATGAAGACAGAGTGTATACATGACTCTGATGTTCAGCTGGCTGGATGTTGAACCCGCGAAATTTACGGGTTTCTAGTAATAACGGTAAATTTTTTCCATATGTGTGCCATAATGCAACACAAAATATACAGTAGAAATGGTGAATGGACATCCGTGTTCGTTCTAGAACTAAAAATATCTTACGTTGCGACATATACTACAACATATTTAAAAAATATTGCCTATGAGTAGCGGTCAGATTTTACCAAAGTTATACGAAACAGCGTATACAGAATGTTCAGAAACAAACGCCTAATAAGCACACCACGCGAATATTGGGCTAAATTAGCGTCAAAATGTTGTACGATGACATTTTACGTGCAAAATGTGGCAACATAGCGCTGTAGTTAGGTCCCTTTTGCGCTCCACAGAAGTCTTACTACTACTGTTCTGACCTGCACATTATTGGTGCAGGTTAAAATACCGAGCAACCTTTACTCGAGGTAACATACATAAAACAATACCCAGACATGGAACGCAAGAGTTGACTATCTCCGTACAGTGTTGCCACGTTGTGAACGTAAAATGACATCGTACAACATTTTGCCACTTACATTTTCGTCTCCAATTTAGTCCAGGATTCACGTGATGTGCTTATTACGCGGAACCTGTATACTCTGTTCTGCTTAAGGTTGCTTCAGTAAAATTGAACAGTTACGAGAGTTCGACGTTTTTAAGCGTTATACGTGTTTTATGTAACGTTAGTTTACATTTTTACTTCTAAAAACGAACATGAGATGTCAATTTCACCATTTGTGCTATAAAAAAATTAATGCACCAAAATATTTATTGAGTAATCACAACTGTGTATTGAAGTAGGCCAGAACCTATATTTTCACTGTAAAAATTATTTCATTTCAGTAACTGAATAACCTTTTACTATTTGACCAGACATAAAACACTAAAGTCAATTATTATTCATGCTCTCACACGTAAACCACTATAGCCTATATATATATATATATATATATATATATATATATATATATATATATATATATATATATATATATATATATATATATATATATATATGTGTGTGTGTGTGTGTGTGTGTGTGTGTGTGTGTGTGTGTGCGTGTGTGTTAAATACGTGTGAAACGACATTTCGTGTCATGTCTTAAAGTTAAGCAGTGTAATTACAAAATTAATTTAAATACAAACTCTTGAACACAGAAACTTATCTTCCTCTGGTACAAATAATCACAGCGAAAGATTATTGTATTTTATCAATCGCCTCTCGGTTGGTACTATGTATAAAATTTGTTTTCAGTTATGAAGCCGGACCAAATTTCTACGTTTTTGTTCTAAGAAAGACGCCTTTATGCACTACTTGAGTTAACGTTTCCTTATAAAAGTGTGGGGATGTGGGGGAGGTTGGTGTTTCTGTAATCCTGTATGTGGCGAACTTTCAAAATCTGACCTGCGCTACTGAGATGAGCAATAATCACCCCATCAATGCGATTATCACGTTCTAGGTAGTTTTTTTCACACTGCTGCAAAAAAACTCAATTTTTTTTGTAACGGAATGCTTTGAAAAATTCAAGACTAAAAGCAGTCGAACGATGCATAATTCCATGTAGGCGTTCTGCAATATAATGCACAGTTATTTTGCAAAAATTATGTTGCTTCATTTTGGCTTATTTCAGTAATAAAATTGGCAATACTCTTGAGTGCAAAAATCTGGAAGAATATGAGATTCAGACTATAGTTACTAAAAAAATTAGATACAAATTATAATAAATTTGTGACAAAACGGTGTAGGAATTCTTTAATATGAAAATCACGTTGCTTAAAAAAAAACGTATTTTCAAGATCACTGTAAAACTGCCGGGCGTGACTTTAACTATCGTAATGAAATTACTGGATTAATGCAACATTAGAGTACAGTGTCATGTAGTCGACGCATGAATACAAGTTATTAGGCCTTAATAGTGTTAATTTTTGCAAGTGGCGGAAGGATAAGCGATGTCCTAAAAACTGAGTATTAGACTTAAAGACCATTATTAGGGCCCGGTAGTTTTCGCGAAAAGATTTTTGCAGCACTTTGTTTCAGTGCCTCACGTGCGCACCTGCATCTCGGTTTTGTGGTCAGTTATTGGGTGCCGTAACACCCAGCGTGTGGAGGTTAAACCCGCAAATCACAGATGTGATGTGCAGCAGTTATCCGTGTACTGATTGGCACAGTTTAATAAATAACAACTCTGCACAAAAACACTCTGTCAATAACCATGAAGTTGAGCTACAGGTGTGCACGTAAGACACTGAAACAAAGTGGGGCAAAAATCTTTTCGCGAAAATTACCGGGCCCTAACCATTATTTCCCATTTACGCTTTTTTTTGAAGGCTAAATAAAGCACACATTGTAAAACTATCTAACAGTTACGCTGAAAATAAATGTAGCTGTGTAACACTTCTTTATAGGGAAAAGTTTTATGATTATTGTTAATTGGCAACGACAGGAAAAATGCACCGGTTATGGCGTGTACACTAGCCTCCAGGATTATTTGTGAACAGCTGCTCAGTGGCTCACCACATGATTGGACATGTGTTCAGTTGCTTCTTTATTACAGGTTCTGTGCCTTCCAGGACGTGTCAAATGACTCAAGGTCCAATTGTAAATTATACAGAACTTACACTTGCTTCAACTTCAGCTTGTACCAAAAAGAATGCGCGAATTTTCAGTTCTCTACTAATTAGTTTATAAATGATACATAAGTAATAAAATAACTAAGTTACTGAGCGTGGTGGAGCGGTTACTAAGCATTTTGGAGAAGCGGTAAAACACTCGCCTCGCATTTAGAGGACCCGGGTTATATCCCCGGCTACGGCCATCCTTTTTTAGGGTTTACAATGGTTTTCGGAAATCACTTCAAAACAATATATATATATATATATATATATATATATATATATATATATATATATATATATATATATATATATAAATTGGAATTTTTGTGTAAGAAAAAATACAGACAATGTAGCGTAGCCTATTAACAGCATAGTCGAGCTAGGGTTTTACTGTTTTAGCATAAAAAAGTATTTTTTTTAAAGAAGTAGAACTTGATCGGAGCGGCGAGACGCGGTATTGTTAGACAAATAACTTTCCGCGGAAAATAATTTCGCCCCAGTTTGTTTCGGTGCCTTGCGTGCACATTGTCAGTGACTAGATGTTTTAACTGTCACGTGTCTTGAGGTTCTGTCCACAAATCACAGGACGTGTATTACGATTGGCGGAGTCTAATGAGAGGCGACTTAGCACGAAGACACGCTGCCAATAACAGTGAGGCATAGTTGCAGATGTGCACGTAGGGCACTGGAACAAAACTGGGGCAAAGTTGTTTTGTCGGAAAGTTAATGGACCTAGGCATACGCAGAGGCAGAGTGGTGTAACGACCCTGGGGTGGGCGGCCGGCGGACATGCTGCTTGTAGTTGTGTAGTTCAATGTTCAACTGGTCGTAAAACTTCAAGCCTCCGGCATCCCACTGCGAACGTCTCGTAATTGCTCTTGCCTTGTTGCCGCGTCACTTCTCATCCGGAGATTGTAAGTATTATAACTGCTCTGCACCAAAAAATTCCGTAATTTTATGGTCTTATCAAACACTGTCCAACTCTTACACATTGCATTAACAGTAATTTCCCACAAATACAATATTTGTCGGGTCCATATTTTCTTACAAGCGTATGTCAAAGAATATTTTCGCCACTTATCCAATGTATTAATTATTCAAATGATACGAATGAAATAGTTCTGAGTGAAAGTAAAAGTATTAATATAGAGATTGACATCTTTGTTATTACACTTAAAATTGTTTGTATTGAATGCACCTAACTTTTTTGTATATATTTGAGAACCTGGGTTTTTTAAATTATATATTTTCTACGCGGCATAACAAATGTGTCATTCTATAGCTTAATACATTTACTTTCTTTCAAAATTATTTCGTTCGTATTGTTTGAAGAGTTTTTACTTTGAGTAAGTAGCGACATTAGTCAAATCTCTTCTATGACATGCGCTTGTACAAAAACTATGGAATCGACAAATATTTTATTTGTGGGAAATTACTACCTCTTAATATAACGTGTAAAGGTTGGACAGTGTTTGGTATGGTAATAAAATTAGCGGCGCCTACTAGGATCGTGAATAGGCATGCAGACATTTTTAACAATCCTTATTTTATTCGGAAACAGTTCCACGTGCCGTCACGCGGTTAGTCTACGAAAAGCATTTAAGGACTCTTACACAGACATATTTATTTACCACACACTACTTTCGTTTTTAACAAGTACTTTTTTTTTAGTTCGAAAATGGTGGAATTGGGTCTTTTCACGGCGATTTTTATGTAAGAGTATTCATTTTCAGGAGCCTCTGAATAAAATAGACCTCTAGAGCAACCCTTCACCTTTCATAGCGTACGATAAAAAGACATTGCTGTCGCTGATAGTACCATAGTAAAAACGGTTCAGCGGGAAGCTTACCTGCTAGTTCAGTGCTTGGTTCGTTGTGGCGATGCGGTATTTGATGCGCGCTTCAAGGTCGACCTTGCTGCTCCGTCACTCCAGAGTCTCTAACGCGCAGGAAGGCGGTGCCCTTAAGCCCGGTACACACTTAGTTCTCTACCCAATTCATTACAGAGCAAAAAATATGTGTACTTTTACAAAATAAACCCTTTGGAAACTAGTTTCCAAAAAATACTTTTGTATGTTTATAAAAAGTATGGTAAACGTTACAGGAAATGCTTGGAAATATACAAATGTGTCTTTTTATGTTTACTAACATTTTTACATATTTACAAATAATAATTTTAAATACATTTGCAAATAAAGTGTTGTACATTTTAAAGTTGTTTGAAATGTAACAACCACACATTTTTTGTGACAGTGCAAAATATATTTTTATATGTGACAGGCCGTCGAAGGTTATTTTATTTCAGGTCAAAGGCTCAACTCATAAAAATACGTTATTCTAGTCTTCACAGGTATTTGGAAATTATAGACCACCTTAATGACCTGCGACGTTCTTGTTGTAGTGCGTAGACTGATAAATGTTGTTATATTAGTTTATAAGCTTTTTCTTGTAAAAGTACGAATGTTCTTTGCTGTGTAATTCAGTTCATTAACTTCGCTTAAGATTTAATAACAGAATTCTGCTAAAAAAATACTTCTGCGTTGTGTATACACTATCATTGTTTACTAATAAGCTTTTATACATAAAGGAAAAACATATATTTGTGATGTTAGTTGTAACATTCAATAAAGCATAAATGTAGAATTTCCGAAAATTATTTCACTCACAATACACGCAAGTGATTGGAAAATAAGTGAAACTATTTTGTTTTATTTAGGTTTTGAAAGTTCCGACAGTCGTTTGTGTTCAGTAGGACTCAAGAATTTTATTTATGTTGAAAGTATATTGGCAACCCTACTTGCGTGCTGCGCGGAGGCTGAAACTGCGCATTGCGCATGTGCGTGAACATAACACTACGATGATTAAATATGACGGGTTCTGTTTGTCAAATAAAGTTCGGAATTCTGGCTGAAACGAGCACAGTACACTGTAATTTTTTTTGTACTTTTACAAAGAAAATCTAATGAAACCCAGTTGCCAAATAAATTCCTTATAAAACTACAATGGTCGTCTTTGTAATAAAATACTAAGTATATGTTTGTAAAATTACAAGGCAAGGAATAGGCTTGTAGTTGTACTTTCAATTAGGAAAAAAAAAATTAATGCTTGTTTTACTTCATAAATAACACTGAATTTATTTATGAAATAACTTTTGAACAAAGGACGTATACATGAAATTATTTTGAAAATAAAAAATAATTTGGAGGTGCTAAGTTTCGAACCACTCTCGCCGCGCATAAAATGTACGCATCTTACCCCTATACTATTGTAACTTCTGTACTGCGTAGGCCTTATTTATTTGTATACATTCAATGTACAGTTCAGTAATAATTATTTCCTTTAAAGCACGTAATTAATATGAACATTCACTTTATTCCATAAAAATGCATTCCAGAGGTTGTGTGATCTTTGCATAAGTAATTTCCGGTGAACCTATGATTTTGGTAGATTACACATTTAAGTTTTTTTGCAAACGAAATAATTTTAACACTATAAACTTATAAGTTTACAAGGAAAATTTTTCAACATTTACAAAAGTTTGTACAACTACATTTACAAAATAAAAGTTACAGTTCCGGAACTGTCGGTATATAGATACAAAGAACTCCTTTGTAGTATTACTAAGTTTACCTTCGTAACATTATAAACTAATGGTTTCACAAAGAAAATCTTTGTAAATTTTACAAATTATTTTAGAGTGTTCCCTTTCACACTGCAGCAAACATTCCCCACCTTTAAGTTAATTAATGCATTTCCCCAGTATCTTTGTATCGTGTAGTTGTCGTTGTAATGGTGTCTTCTGGCACACAGACAAGACGAACACAAACACCTAGTCCTGAACCCGAGGAGGTGGTTGTAAATGTCACCTCCCCGGCCGGGAATCGAACCCGGGACCCTTGCCTCAGCAGCTAGGAGCGCTAACCACTGAGCCAAGTGGCCGGACCACCAACTGAGCTACGAGTGCTTCTGTGATAATAGGATTGTTATTTGTATAGGAATAGTTAGGCCTAATATTATATTACGATTGTACTACTTTATTTTCAAACATTTTTGTCTTCCGTCTACGAAAATGTAAACGACGTCAAATAATATAACCAAATTATTGCCGTGCACCGCAGCACAAAGAACGAAACGTGCAGCTGCGGTGTTTTTCAAGTTTATATCATTTTACGTTGTGATCGATCGAATAAACCACTTTGAAATTGTTATAGCTAAAATTAAGAGACTTTAATAATGCTGATTAACAGTTTAGACGTCCTACTTGACGCACATGCTTATACTTTGAAAGTTGAGGTATACAGCGTTCGCTATCTTTTCGCTCACGCACGCCAGCCTGCCATCTTCCGCAAGTCAACCAAATGGATTTAGTTTCGCCAACAAAATCATTTAGTCCATCGAAAAAAAATTTTTGGTTCAAAGCACATCACTTATAACTAACAATATTATTTTGTTGACAAGCTGTAACAAGTTGTTTGTTTACACAAATATTTATTCGACGTCCTTTAGTAACCAAATATACGTTTGACACAAACAAATTGCGTTTAAATGAATAATTTGGTCGAGGGAAATAAATAAATTTGTTTGGAGGACTCCAAGTTTGGTCTTACCAACAAAATATGGTTTAGATGAAGCAAACATCACCCAAACAAATATATTTAGTATAATGAAACAATTCTTTCTCTCAGTGTATAATTATCCTGGAGTGTTGTTCTTGCTCTCTTTCATATTGACTGTAAAAAACGTGTTGAGTTCAATTTGTTCTTTTTTCAGCGTTTATTTAAGTGCCACGAACTCTAAATGGCAACTCCATAGCGCAGTCAGTTGTGCACCGACCTGCAATGCGAGGGTTCCGGGTTCTAATCCCGGCGAGGGATAGGTGTTAGTGTTGGCCGATCTCTGTGTTCTAGAATCTGTGATTCGGGGATACGGCCTGCACCACACGAGTTTGTCACAGAATGTGGAACAATCAAACTGGTCAACACAAACACCTATCTCTCGCCGTGATTAGAACCCGGGACTCTTGCACTGAAGGTCGGCGGGTAAGCGACTATATGCGGGGTTGCTATTAATAAGTTAATGAGAACAATATTTCACATCGTCACCTAAACTCTGTATTCCCGTATGGGAACACAATACACTTGTTACAGTGGCTTTCAGATTCGGAAGCTAAGGGTTTGAGACATTTCTTCCAAAGAGTATCTTCTACTAAGTTCTCACCATAGAACCGCGTGGCAGAATCCGTATCTGCTAATGAACGTGACCCCTGTATTTTTTGGCAACTTTGGTCTCAACTTTACTCCATCTCTAATGACTTAGCTGTCAACGAGAAGTAAAGCTTACTCACCTACCTCAACTTTACGCCCGTGCATTCCTTTCTTGCAAGTGGTTTGTGTCTTTACCTTCGTTTACTAGTCACTGAATAGTTAAGATTAGAAAAAGAAAAAAATTTCATTAATAAGAGAATTTTTTAACTTCTGCTGTCAATGATACAAGTAACACCTTGTAGACGTGTGCGACCTCTGTCGTTTGTGCAAGGGTCTACAGTTATGTTACGGCAGACGATGACATCATTTGCGAAGGCCTTGTATAGTTTTATATAGGCATCCTTGAACATTAACCCACATTATGCTTCTGCGCGAATCTGTATAGGCCTACAGATTTCACAAACCGCAAGCTTGACTAGAACAAAAACATAATCTGCTGTGAAATGAAACTTATTTTGTGGCATCTTTAGGTAAAAATTTCAGCCTTTTGGTGGTGTTTGAAAGGTTTATTGGTTGTTAATGACTTGTTTGTTACGCTAGCTGATGCCAGAAGCTCTGTTCTGCATCAAGTTCTTTGCTATTATTCTGATGAAAAAATTAAAAACATTCAGAGATATAAATGTGTGAGTGTGTTTTATACCGTGGAGTTGGTTGGTAAGTAGCTACTTCTTATAAGTACAATTAAGTGTGCCTGATATTCATTGCTGCAAAATTTGGAACACACGCGATCAAATGACTTCACAGAAAAATCTATTTTCTGACAACTACAAAATGTTTTGTGGGTGTTCACCCTGCAAAATGTAATTTGTGGTCATCACAAAAATATTTTTTGTCGCCACTAAAATTTTCCACTAAATTATTTTGTAGTTACCACAAGATAGTTTTGCAGGGAAGACTTTCTACAAAATGTATCTTTTGGGTGTTTAAAAGGATAAACTCGCCCAACATTTTCATATTTTAATACAAAACTTGGCATTCTCACGAGAAACATATTTTCTAACACGTAGTAAGAGTATGAAGAAATAAAATACTTCGGCACCCCACCTAAAAATTTACCCCATTTTATTTCATATTTTTCCCCATTTTTTATTTGATATGTACTTATTTATCTAACCGAAGGTGAGATCAACAGTTTCACTTCCCCTTTTTTCATTCAGCTCCATTGTGTGTCTCTTACTTAGGTATATTAGATTACACGTGAGACTTACTGATTTTAGAAATATATTATCAATAAAATTCTCTTGTTTGCAAGTTTTGGAGTGTGAATGTTTTCGTAAGTATGCGTAATTTTGCATTCTTTACAATGTGCATTTACTGTTACCAAAATGATATAATCGACTGCATCTCTTAATTTTCTCCCATTGTGGAAATTTTATATGTATATATAATTTATACATATATGTGTATGTTTGTGTATGTGTGTGTATATATATATATATATATATATATATATATATAACGTGCGCGTATTCCTATACTATCCATTCGATTGCGATTAAACGTTAGTGAGTTGAGAGTGCGTGCGAGAATATTTATGATAAATGTATATATGTGTGTATATATATATATATATATATATATATATATATATATATATAATCCTTTTATGAGGAAAAAAGGCGGGGGTGTAAAACTGGACACGGAGCGGAGCGGCGATTCACGTGTTGTGCTTGTTGTACAGTCCTTTTAGGATGTCCAGAAAGAAACGCATTATATACACACATCGCGAATCCTGGGCTAAATTGGAGACGAAAATGTTAGTGGTAAATTGTTGCACGATGCCATTTTACGTGAACATTGTTGCAACATACCGCTGTAGTTAGTCTACTCTTGCGCTACACAGATATCTTACTTATCTTACTACTATTGTTCTGGCCTGCATGTATTGGGTGCAGGTTAAAATCCTGAGCAGTTCAAACATGATTCTACATTTACTTGACGTAATATACATAAAATAATATCTGCACATGGAGCGATCTCCGTGCAGTGTTGCTACATTGTGCACGTAAAATGTCGTACAACATTTTGTCACTAACATTTTCGTCTCTAATTTAGCCCAGGATTAGCGTGGTGTTCCTATTATGCATTTGTTTCTGGACATCCTATATATTTGTGTGTGTGTGTGTGTATATATATATACATTTACATTTATACACACACAAACAGGCTGTATGTGTGTATAACTACTGAATAAGCGAATGAAGGTAAATTGACGTTGGCAGCACATAAATGACGGGAAATTTAATATAATGCACAGCGGACTTGCGCCAGTAGAATTGTCATAAAAGAGCTCTTGCTCGTGGGATAGACATGTAACTTTGTGTGTACTCGTAACGGCCTCGAGGCTAGGCGTCGCGCCGCTGCACCCGGACGTCGTCTGGACGGCGGTCAGACAAGACCTCGGGGCTACCGTGTGCTCCCCATACCGGGAATCCGCTGTGACCTCAGACAGCGCACTGGCGCCTCCTATAACACACGTTTATGCAAGAAACCTGCATACCTACTACAGCTCTGGGGCGTCTAGGTGCGCCCGACCTTCCGCCACTGCGGTCACTAGTCTTTACAGAGTATGGTGCAGAGTGGAGACAGTGATACCTGCGTCAGTGAATGAAGAGGTTATGAAGAGTGTTTTTAGCATCGTGATTTTCACCGCTGACTAGAGATTATGTGAGGTGAGTGTGGAGCAGCGCCGGACTGAAGTCGCTGGGAATAAATAAATTAATATATATATATATATATATATATATATATATATATATATATATATATAACATTCGATGTTTCTTTCTGAACGAATGCACGTTCATAAATGTGCAGTATCCTAGGGAAACATATTTGGGTAATTATTCAGCTACAAAATGTACTTCTGACCTAAGGGGCCAGACTTCTTTGGGGTTAGTGCGGGAAGAGTATTGAAGGGGAGACTAGGAAACAGCGTTTCCCCACCCATTTTCCTGTAGCAGATAGAACGTGTACGTATTTAGCTTTCAGTTCACATTGAAAAATAAAAGGTCTCATATTCCTTTCTTTTTCTAATGACAAGGGCCTCAGCTGCCATTAATTTGTAAGTAGGTATGCAATTGTTCACCGAGCACTTTGGTACTCTTCCAAGTAACCTTCGGAGAACGACTTTTTATCTAACTTTTCTTCTACTGTACATTCTGAATATACGAGTGTTAAAAATTAGTCTTCAGTTACTCACGTGTCCTCATCTCGTGTATCTGATACTTCAATAATTGTTGCGTTAGGCATTCGACCCGATCGTGATTGCTGTAGTGCCGGCTTGTATGTTGTTGCCAGGGAGGGTACAAGTTGCAAAGAACTGTATATGGTCTTGCGCTAGTTGACGCTACAGCCACTGACACGCTGGTATATGTAGGTGCCATTTATTATTGACCAGTCACAACACAATAAGTAGCCAGTATATACTTCATGGTCATTGGTATACAGCGGTGCGTTCACAGGAGTGTACAGCTCTCGGCGGCTTGTGCCCTACCTTCCAACAACCCTCGAGCCGCCACTGGGTATTTCTCTTCTTTCTGTCTCATTTAGTGTGTTAGTCTTTTAATTGATGTAAGGTATAGTTTCTGCCAAGCAGTTAACACTGTGCCGATAGAGTGTAAAGAAAAGAAATACGTCGTCTTCAAAAACTTGTTCAGCTGAAACCACTGGATGATATAATAAAATGACAGAGCTACAAACTGAAGTAGCGAGATAGCACAACAGAAAGTATGAACACACACAGGCACGATGACGTGACGGTCCCTTTGATATAATGTCATTAGAGTGTTTAATAACTGCGCGAGGGTCGTGGTTCCCACGTTCTTTCTAACAACCATCTTATTCGGCAGTGCTGTTTCGCGACCAAACACAAATATGACTAAGTCATTCATGATGGAACGTGTAAAGTACACAAGCTCCTTCGGATAAATAATATGTAAATAAAATAGAGCACAGCTTACCGTTATATATATCGTGTCAGTGCGCGCATTCTTCATACTTCCTTTATTAGTTGCATGCCGAAGGAAGGACACGCGTTAGCAACAATGAGATCCAAATAATAATAATGTATGTTGGTCAGGGCCGCCTGATAGCCTACATGTTCATAAGCGCACGTCTGCACAGCGCAGTGAATGTTACGTGCGGGGGCAGGAAACCCTGCCATTGTCCTCAAAAAGAGAGGGGGAATGGTGTAGGGTGATGATGGGAGCTGGTCGTGTGACGAGGTCCTGGGCCGCGCCCAGCCGGAGGTCGCGTCATTGTCCCGCGTGCAGACAATGCTGTTGGACGACATCCAGGGACCTCAGGTGGTACACATACCTGCAGTTACCCTGCGGTGCACCAATCATCCCTTCCTCCTTCAAGCACTAGGCTTCCTTTCTTCTTACATTCTCTCGTGACTCAGATAAGGATATGGTCTATATACAATGTTTAAATTTTTTTTTTTTTTAAATTTTATATTGTGCTTTACGCCTCGCCGACAGTGAAGTCATTACAGGCGGTAACACACAACTAGATACAAATACTGGAACTGGGATATGAATCGATCATTCGCTTGGAGAGATTTCGGTAAATCAAAGAAAACCGAATTCAGGATGGTCGGAGCTATTTTGCAGGCATGAAGTTGAAATGAGGAATCAAAGGTAAAATTAATGAAATATAAGTGAATACTTTTTTTTCTACTAAAAATTTATGGCAAAAATGGCGATAGAATGTTTTTTTAAAAGAATAATTCACTTAATTTGTTATGATAAACACTTTTATGACTGCATTTTAAAAAGTAAGCATTTAAAATAAACTGTTACAGTATTATATCATAATTTTCCAGAAGGAAAACAGTTTTCTTGGAAGAGTCATCCTTAAAGTAGCCTATCGCAGTCGATAAGTAGTAATTAATTTTAATATTGATTCCCCGTTTCTGCTCCGTTGATGCAGTATTGGTGGGCTGCGGCTCCGGCCATCCTGATTTCGGTTTTCCATATGATTTCCCGAAATCACTCCAAGTGAATGCTGGGATGGTGTGTTCCTCTATCAATGCCTTGTGCTGTTTGAGGGCACTTTAAAAGACCAAAAAAAAAAAAAAAAAAAATTAAGATGACGGTGAAAAATATTCCATATGTGGCTTTCATGTACATGAGGACTAATAGGCAGAATTGCTACGTGATCATCTCCACATGGAAGCCAGTCAACTGTTGTGTAGTGTCTTCATTGTGATTAATGCAAATTTGGAACGTTATGTTCAGCAAATTTGTAACAGCATCCAATAAAGTTTACTTGTTAACGTTCGTAGCTTTTTAATTTGGCTTATATGCATTCAGACATCGGAGATCAAAAGTATAGTTTCTTCTGATTTAAAGGTAACCACGTGGAGTGCACGACAAGTCATGAAATCTGCAGTTTAGAACCCTGAAAAAAAAAAAAAACAGAAATTTTGACAGAAGTTCATTATTAAAAAAAAAAAAAAAAAAACGTTTACGGGAAGCCGATCAGAGCATAGCTCTCTTTTGTAGAAACAATGTGATGTGGCGAAACCAAATTTATGTTAAGCTTGTTTTGGGTGTTTTTCATAAAAGACTCTACATGTTTTGCAAATGCTGTAAGCAGCCGTCATCCATGTTTTTTTTCTGAACCAACATACAAAAATTACTGTGATAAAAATTATCAGCTTTTACTTTCGTAACTAGTTGTTACAATCATAAAGTTTGTTACAGTGCACTGCCAATTTTCACCGTCAACCTCTTTTTGCAATTCTGGGTGTTGGGCAGACATGATCTTGTCCCGTACACAGGTTAATTTTTATTCCAGTTTTGACTTTGTTTTCCGGTAGCTCACATTACAAGCTAACCAGGGAATTAACAAAACTGAACGGCACTCCTGTATCTTAAGTTACCTGCGCTGGGTAGCTACCAGCCTGGGGCGTGAAATGCGCTATAACGAATTAGAATCATGCCTGATTTAAAAAAATTCTTCGCCGAACATACTCCTTGTTTTCACTATCTTGCGATACCAATGCGCATCCCTCTGGCATATAGCATACTAGGAGAAACCCGGCAAACGTGGTATAAAAGTTGATGCGCTGCAACGTCTTTAGTGGCGAGTTATATCAAAATGGATATCGTTAAAATATTCTCAGTGTTCAGATATCTATGTATAACAAATCAATTTTCATGGCGGTCGGTTGAACGGCACAGAAGTTAATACGTTGCAGCGCCATCTAGCAGCAAATTGGCGAGTTAGAGTAAAATTGATAGCAATAAAACCTTATCCGTGAAAAAGTTCATGTGTATGCTAAGTTACATGGTGTAACAAGTGGCAAAAAATTATTTAAAATTTTCCGTAATTTTGAGATAAATGTAACACTGTAGTTCATTATTGTGTCGTGGATTATTGCAGTACGGCATACAGTTTTGTGTTACACATACGTTTTTGGTTGCTATTGTCAACGAGTGATTATGTGCAACCTTAACACGTTGGACTGGCATTCGGAAGGACCCGAGTTCGAGCCCCGGTTCCAGCCATCCTGATTTATGTTTTCTATGACTTCTCGCAAACCTTCCAGCTGTGGGTTGGTTTCTGAACAAGGCCATGGTCGATTCCTCTCCCACCTGTCCTTGTGTAAAGTTGCGTGTCACCGTCTCTAATGATCTCACTGTCGACGAAGACGTAAAGCCCGCTTACCTACGTTCATGTAGTTATTATTTATTAAGGTAATAAGTTATCCTAAATATTACCCTCTTGCAGAAAAAAAATGCAGTGACAGTTACGTACATATTTTGTTAATATTGATCCTGCAAAGTCATTTTTGTGCTTACCAAAAAAAAAAATTGCTGTTACCACTGTAATTGTGGTCACGAAAAGTGATTTTGTGTTTACAGGAAAACACTTTATCAGAGTCCATCCATTGCAAATTTTTTACAAAAGCTAGAGGCGTTAAAGTTCATTACACTTGAAGTAAAGCCTCAAGCATTTAAGAATTTGTGAAAGTTATATGTTTATGTAAGTTTTTATTTAGTAAATACTGCATGCGCCTTTGATCAGTGACCAAGCATGGGATACCTCTGTAGCTTTACTATAATCTCTTCACGATAAAGTGAGCACTGCTAAAATTTTTCTTTCAGTCATTCTGTAATCATCTTTAATATTCTTGACTTGACATCAGTTTAAAGTGAGCTGACTATATTTAATTTAATGTGCTAAATACTATTTTTTACATTTTAGTTCAATATTTTATAAATAATAGCTCGTGTTTAAAATTTTTTTACGTTTGTTTTATGTTTTGGTGCACGAGCGGTTTTTTGTGACACCTTTTATCAGTGTCTGACCTAGTCCATTATTATTTCGCATGTGTGAAACCAGTGGGTTTTCTCGCGGTACTTCTGTTTCTCCTGACCGTGATTTTTGTCAACTTTCGTATTTTATGTGTCATTTTCTGTCACCAGTGGGTAAATAACTCATGCTCTGTGAGGTTCTTCTTAAGCAGCTGAAAACGATCTCGTTCTGATTACCTTGTCTAAAATCGAAGAAAATTGACAGACCGACCTACGAAAATTTAAAGTATTTATTTTGCAATTAAAACATAGGCTACATGATTTATGGAAAATCTTAAAATCGTCCACTTATACATTAAGATTGCTGTTATTACGTGAGGTTATGACGTTTGGCATCCGTTCAGAAACAATCATTCAATTCACGGCTGCACGTGAATTGTGCATGACGGTCATAACGGTGAAGGGCGCGTGGTATGCAAGTGTGAAGGTCGACCTTACGGCTCTTCCTTCTTCTCCGACAGGTTCACTTGACATTGGTGGAACACTAGACTTCCTGTTATCAGCTATGTTGTGTATTTGCGACTTTATAAAACCTTCAAGTTTCAACTTTCAAGTTTTGTTACTTGGAATATATGTGTTTTCCATAGTTATAGACCCAGTGGGACTCTCACAGCTAAATATCCGTGAATTATGTATTCTCGTACGAGGGATTCACTCGTGTGTCTTTTGAAAAATGTATTCGTTGGATCGTTTACAGCATTGTGGCAGTCACAGTTTCCAAGATATCCACTGTAAAAATACGTCCTGAAATGTTTAGGAAGTAATTAACCTAAACACGGTATGGGACAGTTACCATACTTCCGCCTTGTAAATATGCAAAATTTGACAGTTGTTAAAATATAAGTCTGGTAACTTCAGTATACATTTGAATGTTTTCATAAAAAAGTTTAGGAGTGCTACCATGGATGTCTGGGAAACCGTTATACCATACCTACTGTCTTAGCGCTCCTATATGCACGTGTGGCAAATTTACAAACAATTTTTTAGAGTGAAGTTTTCAGTAGTGATCGAAGGATTACTATCTCTTCTACGCTTTGTAAGTATTTAGGTACAGAAGTGGTGATGGTACATTTAAAATACACTGTTATAAGAAATGTTACGAATATACCCAAAAAAAATTCGTGTAGCTTAAAAATTACGTAGTTTTAACACTGAAAACGGTTCTCGTAGCACGGCTGGGATGCGGATGGTAATTTTTTGTTATTGTGAAATAAAAAAAAATAAAAAAAATTCTTTGCCGTATTGTTTGTTTTGATTTTTTGGACATGAAAGTACTTATTTCCTCACAGTTTTCAGGGCACCAAAAAAAAGCCTAAGAAATTATATAGCACTGTTGGCCGCACCGACATAATCTGAAAGTTTATGGGGTGATGTATACAGTACGTAGGTTCGAAAGGTACTAAATATCACCTTATTTAGCATGTAATTTCCTATTCGTGCTATGGCCGTGGTGGCCGAATGGCCATACCACTCTCCTCCCACCAAGGCGATCCGGGTTCTGAATCCCGGCGGAGTCGATCCCAGGATTTTCGCACGTGGGAATCGTGCCGGACGATGCCGTTGGTTAGCGGATTTTCTCGGGATCTCCCGTTTCCCCGCCCTTTCATTCCGGCGCTATACTTTATACTCACATCATGTCACCGCCACCATCGCTAAAGAGCTCGATGTTAAGCGCTGACCAAAATCTCTCTCACCCCTATCCTTGCTCTCGTCTGGGTTATCGGGTTGGCAGCGTCTTTAAACGATTATTAAAATGTTTTCTCTTCACTTCAAGTAATTAACACACTCTCGTCAAGTACTCGACGGTTTAACCGGCCTGGTCGTGGGCTTCGGCGAAAGAAGTTGACGATGGTTGGTTGCCTGCTGTAGAAAATTCGGGTGCATCTACGTCCATCATGCCATCATAGTTTTTTTATTGTGAGGCATTATATCTCCCCGACGAGAGGTCTCTACAGATAGTTACACAAAACTTTTACAAAGACAGGAGTAAGGAAATAAGTCTGCCATGGCCTGTGTTAACGAACAACCTCAGTATTTGCCTAGAGCGACTTCGTGGTTCTATGGAAAACCGAAGTCAGGTTGGCCGGAGTTGGGAATCGAACCCAGATTCTCTCGAATTGGAGTCCGACCAGTCACCGTTGCGCCACCTCGCTCAATCATTGAAGTTGTTACATAGTAAAGTAGTGTGCGTCACAAACCAGGAACACCGAGGAAATGCCTGAAGCATTTAGTGTTCAAACTGTTTGAGAATAAGGAAAGATGACAGGTGAATTATGACCGGGGGGAAGGGAGTACAGCGTGTTGCAGGAGATACAAGAGCAGACGAGTGGTGGCATGGTATAGCAGCCTATAGAGCACTGCAACTGACTGTACAATATGCAGAGCTCGTTAACAACAATTTAAATTGTATATAAAAGAGGAATGTTTTTGAATTCCATTCGTAACACTTCAGAAAATCCCGAAATTTAATTTTAATATGCATAAAAAATTCAATGGTGTTTTAATTTTTGGCAAAATTAATTCCGAATTTTCGTTATGGATGCTTCAGGGACAATAGTTTGCGAGAATTCCTTCTGGAAACTTATCAGTCACAGTAATTCTTATGTTTTTATACATGAAATTATTTGTTATTTTGTATAAAATAATTTGGAAATTATTATGAAAACACCCGTTTAAGTAAAAAAAATATGGGGGCGAAATATCTACATAGAATAACTATTAAAACTGTCGCAAACATTAGTATTGATATTTCCTTACATAATAGCCCAAGAATTATAGTAACGGATAAGCTTCAAATAGTTTTTTTTTTCGTATAGTGGTGTTCCTTTAGTATCTTCGATGAAAATGCGGTTTTATAATTTGTTAAATATCAAAGCCCAATTAATAAAAATTTTAAAACTATAAATTAAATGTAGGGAATTATTTTGCAGTGTAATAGAATGGTTCACATGGAAAATGTAAGCGACAAAATACAACAGTAATAGTCGATTAAAGACATTGCTTCCAGTAGCAATGTTGTACTACTTATCACTTAATTCACATATGTACGGTTGTTTCAACTGTTATTTCAAGCAAGGAAGAGGTATTCCACAAATGTAGAGGGACAGAAACAATAGTTTCCAACATTTTATTTAATATTTTACCAAAAATGTTGGTTACAATGTTGCTCTCGGGAGTAATTCAGTTGTAAACATTCTTATATTATACAATAAAAATTGTACTTGAAAGACAAATTTTGTAGCTGCGGTAACGATTTTTAACGAACTCTGCGTATTGGACAGTCAGGTGCAGTGCAGCCACCCTATGCCTACCAGCAGGTCGATAACGGATCTTATTTGACCCCGTCACAACACGAATGTGACTTGGGTAAGACGTCTGACGACAAAATGCGACCATCTATGTATTATGACGCGCTACTTTGATGGTGATAGATCCTTAGCACAGTCTTGGCTAAGGCGTCCAAAAACGTGTGCCTAAGTTAAGTTGTTGCGTCCATCTTGACAATAAATATAACGCATATTCATTGAAAACATGTATCAACACACTCTAGCAGATAACAAAGAAGTATTGGACAGCCTCACTTTTGTCTTGACCACGTGAGAGGTTAGTAGAGGTTATAATCATTTAGTATGCTGTAAAGAAAGCAAAAACAATAGTAAAATTTCCTAAGTTGAACGGGAAATATATTTTCCTTTCCATGAAACACAGAAAACACAAATAATTTGAAGGTGAGAGAGTTTTACGGCCCTTTAAGAGCCGATGAAGAGATGTGAAGAGAGGTGAAGGAACAACACATCAACACCCGTGCTAGGATTCGAACCCAGGACCTTTCGTACCGTAGACCTGCACCTAATCGACTACTCCACGGAGGCCGGCTACAGTACAGTTGATAGGAAATTTTAAATTACGTAAAAAAATATTTGATTGTAGTAAGTGTGGTGTGTTGGAGAAGGGGAAGGAACTGTTGTGGCCCGGGAAGTTGGCAGGCCGGTCACGGACGCGCGCGTGTGAAATGGCAATGATAATGGCATGTATTTATCGATGCAGCGTTAGGAGGTCAATGCCGGCGAGAGGCAAGGCTGCTGCGGCCACCCAGAGGCTGCATGGGCCGACCCGGTCATCTCCCGTCCACGACGCCTCAGAGTAAGTAACTAATACAAGCGACATGGCGTCGTTTATATACAACTCGTTTACTCTTCGGGTTGTCGTGGGTCTTGCTAGTTGGTGAATGTTTGGTATTAAAGTCAATTCTACTCAGAGACAAGAGAAATGTACAGATGGAGCGTTAGCATCACATACCGACGCTAAAACCGCTTTGTTTATTCAATTAGCAATATGGCGGAAGTTTCGTAGTACTATCAGCTGTTCCTGTAGGTCACGGCCGTAGAAGAACAGGTCTGGACACTCGCCTGGATATTTGACCCCCTTGTTGTTTGGCTGTAGTTCACCAAGTCACCGAGAATATTGTGTTTTATTGGCGCTGATGTTACGGCGGTCGGACTAAACTCCGCCCACTTCCTTTCCGATAAGATAAACAATTTATGAAAACGGGTTTTTTTATCAATTTATAAAATACTTTCTCCGCCCACAAATTTAAGAAAAGACTCCAGCAATCTTTATTTACTGTAAAAATTTAAAAATGGAAAAAAGTGAACAGAGTTTGAGTCCGACCGCCCGGAAAACAGCGCCAAAAAGTACGACATTCTCGGTAACTTGACGAACTACAGCCAAACAACAAAGGGGTCAAGCAAAATACATTGTTAGATAGGCGAGTGTCCAGACCTGTTCTTCTACGGCCGTGCTGTAGGTGTATCGAAAAATGAGGTTATGATTGGTCAACACACAGCCGCATTATTTATTCACGTTGCTATGGTAATATACAATATTTTCCAGTTACCAATATAACGGATAGGTTCCTACCCCGTCTGTCCCAAGGTCTCATACCTCTCGCCCTAAGACATACCTAATGCTCCATCTGTATGTTTATCCAATCTCTGATTCTACTTCAAGGAAATGTGTTTTCTTACAGGCGAGTTTAGTACTGTACTGTTGTGGACACACGCCATTGCAATATTATGTCGTTTCAGAAATCGTAGAATTAGACTGAGAAAAACAAACAGACAAAAAACGAAACAATGAGAAAACCAGCCTAGTTTGGCTGTATTCAACACATCCATAAACCAGAACAACACATGAATTATCCCATTAGTAGGGACCCTTGTCTTTCGCGAAAAGAATATTGCCTCACTTTGTTTCCGTGCCTTACATGCACATCTGCAGTTCTGCTTCGTGGTCAGCGATTGGATATTTTAACTGACACGAGCCTTGAGATTCTACCGGCAAATTACCGACGTGTGGTGTTGCAGGAAAGTTTTTGTAATTGGCTAAGTCAAATGAGATACGGATCTCCACTCAGACACGCTGCCAATAACCATGAAGCAGAATTGCAGATGTGTACGTAAGGCACTGAAACAAACTGGGGCAAAATTCTTTTCGCGAAAAAACAGGGTCCCTACCCATAATGAATTAGTCAACAACAAACAAAGGAAAATAAAATAAGCATCCAAAAATAAAAGTCGAAATACAAAACAAAATAATCTGTACAACTCAGGACACCACAATTACAGCACAGACAATGCTGGGACGAAGACAATAAAGGACACAAGGCAGAATAACAACGACGACGTCACAGACAAAAGACTAGACGACACAGCGATGAAGGCACAAAAGAACTCAGTCAATTTCTGAAGACCGACTTTCCACGACGTTTCGGGAGCCGACATCTGCTGACATCTGCCCCCGTGTTTTGGTTTATAGATGTGTTGACTGAGGCTTGTTTTCTCATTTCTTCTTTTTTCGTCTGTTTTTCTTAGTCTCATTCTTAGATTTCTGGGACGACATGATATTGCAATGGCGCATGTCCACTTTATTCTGTATCATTGCAAGAAACATTCAAAGATATAAAAGAGCTTGGGATAAGGACAAATTTTGTTTATGTTAGCTTTGCTATCGCTAACGGATCTAATAAAATACAATGCCGTAGTAAAATTAATTTAAACTAAACCTTGGTATAAAAAGAAGTCATTTAAATTTAATCTTAATGTTAAATTCAAGCCAATTTCGGCTTTTAAATTATCAATTTCATGTAACGTAATTTCACGAAAGCTAGCTCAATAAGCGGCAAAATGGACTCTTTTCAAACTAATAAGATACATATTTCTAACCTGTAGTAGAATTAACCTTAGTTATACATAAGGTCTCTGGCACAATTGGCGGTTGCTTTTAGTGTTGTTGCTGGGAAATGGTGTGCGAAGCATGGGTTGACACAATAGACGATGTGTTTCTATGGTTTGACATTCTTTTATGTAGCTCTTTTGCATTTTATTTACGAACGCTAAAATCTACATTCATTTAAAATAAAACTTATTTTGACTAAATTCAGTTCATAGGTTAGAAGTTATAACTGATGGGAGAATCCTAAACATTGTTGTAGGTTGTAGTAGGTAATAATGTTTTAATGTTGACACTAAACATAACCTATCCGAATGCAAATTGATAAGTTGGTTGTACGTAACCGTTCAATAATTTGAACTTTACAACAACAACAACAACAACAACAACAACAACAACAACTACAACACCAACAACAGCCACCAGAACTGAGAGTTGAAATGTTTTCGTGGCCAACAGTAACCACTGTGCAACACCAACTACAACCACCAACAGACAGTTCTGCCATCCCGCATTTGATAACCTGTCCTTCAACTGTCGCCAACCACTAACAACACCAAAAACACCATTAGTGGTGTCAGAGGCCTTGAGAGACTGTTATTTTATTTTTTTTGCAATTTGTTATAATACATAAAGGGTGCGACGAATCTTTGCAATGTATCTTAATAGAAACCTTAAAATTTACTATTAGGAGCGTATTTTATTTTGAACTAAATAGGTACTATGAGTTGTAATTATTACATAGTGAGAGATAATTATCGTAACTTTTAATTAGCTTAATTATTTCATAACTACGCTTTAATACTTCGAATACAACGTGAGCAATGGAAGGTAATGTAATTAGCTAAGTGCCTACTAAAATATATTCAAATAAATCTTGACAAATTCGAAATGAAGAAGAAATGAAGAAATATTAAGCATTCTTAGTGACACTGACTCTTTAAGATACGTTACTCAAGTGTATACGAATTTCTGGTCTTCCACTCATATTTAAAGCAAAACGTTACAGTATCTGCAATATTGCGCCGTAAAATTAAATGGTCGTCATTGAATTTCTTATGGTGGCTAAAAGATTGCGCAGGCGATCCTAACAATTTATGACTAAATATTATAGATGTGTCATTGTACACGTGTAAATTAAGTAAATCTTTTTTTATTTTAGATTATGCACAAATATTTTCATTCATGAAATGAACATGCAAAAATATAACTTTCGCAATTTTCGTGTGTGTTATAAAATAAGCTATAGAGCCTAAATATTACCGTATAACTGAAATGGTGAATATATTTTGGAGAAATCATAAGTTGGTTAGTTTAGAATTACCTCCGAAATGTCAGTTTACCGACAGAGATGTCAATTCCCGCTTCAGACACTGATGTTTTGTGAAAATTCTGAAACAGAGTTTATTGCAAATCTATACACGATTCTTTGTACAATAAATCAGTTTGATAATGTTTTTTTTATGGCTGTGTTAAAATTGGCTTCTTATTTTTTTTTCCCACGTGAGTCGTCTTGGCATTTGTATGCGAGAATAGTCAGAAGTGGAAGGTATTTGCGTTAGAATCGTGGTTGGGAATATACGTTCGTTCCGAAGTTTCTTTTGACGTGTTTTACAAACTCCACGCAACGCAGTTTTCATGGCTGACAGGATAGCGCCTTAAGGGTGTTCAAGTGCGATAAAATCATAATTTTATATTTTAATGAAATATTGTTAGTTTAGTAGACGATACTTGTAAGTACATTTAACCCTTAGGAAACAATTTTAGCTGCAATAGTTTTCTCATAACGGTGCGTCAAAGTCAAAATTTGCGTGTTACGTTGCCATGCAAATAGTGAAACCCAATTGACTTACGTACGTGAAATAATTCACAGTGAAATAACATACTATGGACTAAGTAATAAAACATTTTTAAAAATCCCGCAAATTGTTCTTGCATTTTAAAAAAAATTGCTGGATTTGCAACTTTTTCCTGTACTTTTGCGATTTTTTTTTAAATTCAAAATATTACATTGCGGGTTTTTAAAAGTTTTATTGCATACATCATGCTATGTAAGCTCACAGTGAATTATTTTGTTTAATTAAGTCAGTTGGTTTTTCACTATTTGCATGGCAACGTAACACGCAAATTTTGACTTTGACACCCCGTTATGAGAAAACTATGAGAGCTAAAATTGTTTCGTAAGAGTAAATTGTACTCACAAGTATCGTCTACAAAACTAACAATATTTCATAAAAATAAAAAATTATGATTTTATCACACTTCAACACCCTTAAATTGTTGTGTCACTGGTTGATGCTAAATTTTTATTAATTTCTTTCTGATTCGAAGTTTTCTTTAAAACACAGGCAATATAAGTATAGGTAGTTATCTTATATTGCAATACGGACATTGTTTATGAACAAATAAAACGTAAATATTAAACACTTTAAATAATATAATATTTAATAATACAATTATGTGCTGCCGTTGAGTGAAAACCGTAAAAAAAAAAAGAACACGTATTTATGATTGACTACAAGAATTCGCACATAACCGTACAGTGGAACATTTCTATAAAGATATAAGTTACACCTCTGATTCTTCGTTTATGATTCGAAAAAGAGTAACTTTGTACGTATACGGCTTTTTGAGCGTATAAAAAATGTGAGTTACTGAGGAAAGAATGAATCAGAACTAATATTACTTCATCACATTGTCTAGTTTGAAAACAATCGCTGAGTGTTGTTTTTCCCGGCAGAGCGCGGTGAAAGTTTCCCCGAATAGCTAATGTGGTCACGGCAAGTGCATTCCGTAGAACTGCAATATGTGCTTCTAGCATGGCTAAAAAAAGACTTCAGTGTAAAAAAAACTGCTGTTTAGCATCCAGGTCGCGATAATTGGTGTTCCGTTAGCACGACCGTTTACGTAGGAGATGCATCACCAGTGTGGTGTCTGGGAAAGTTTGAGGAGAGGCGAGGGGATATTGGTAGAAGAAGGAGTAGGCTTGTTAGGACATTGGTTGTCGCGTGCCGGCTATAGCGGCCAGGAGGTGAGTGGGTTGGATGTGTTCATTATCGCCTCCTACTCGCCGCACCTGGTGCCTCATGCTGCTGTCACAATAGCGCGACAGACGCGACGCGAAGGCAGCTATGCGACGCACTTAAATTTCTCGTTATGACAAACTCTAGTCCGTCTGCCGCGCGTCAAACAATGAACAAATATTAAATGTAAATAGTTCCTTACCGCTGCATACCTACCTCTTGTACGACAACCATGCAGGTTTATAGTACTTATTTCATCCCCCCTCCGTTTATTTGTAATATCTATTGCATTGAGCATTACTAATGTGAAAATAAAGGCACGACTGTAACACGTTTGCTTAAGGCCATGTTCCTTAGTGTCTACTGTTTTTGCGATAATTATTTTTTTAAGCTCAAACGAGATCATATATCAAAAATCTATCTGGCAGTTTTGTTTAAAATGGTTTTTTTCCGTGACACTCAACTTTTTCAAAGCAAGGAATCATATGGTTCTGACTAAAACGTCAGTTAACCAGAGTTTTGTTTATTACATAATTCACTGTAAAAATCCTTCCTTAAATGATTAGGAAGTTATTATCCCAGACACAGCATGAGACAGTTTCCATACTTCCGTCTTGTAAATATGCGAATTTTTACAAACGTTACAATACAAGTCTGGTAACTGTAATATACATTTGACTATTTTTATAATTAGGTTTGTACCAACACTTTCTTCAGGGGAAGTATTTGTATCTATACGTTTGTTATAAAACGCTGTATAACATGACAGACACTATGCGCTCTCACAAACAGGAAAAAAGTTGAAAACTAATAATTACTGTGCGGGCCACCTTAGCGTAGTCGGTTGCGCCGGCCTACGGTGCGAGAGGTTCTGGGTTCGAATCCCTGCTCGGGCATGGATATTGTGTTGTCTCATCTCTACACTTCACTCTCGACGGCTCTTAAGGACTTGTTCATTAGTTTCTTTCAGACTTGTGCCAATAACTCAAATATTTTTTTAATCAAAAGCTTTGAAAAAAAAAAACAATGTGCACTCACACGACGCATAATACTGTGGAAGCTATTTTGAAAACTACCATTCGTGAGCAAAAAAAAAAAAAAAAATATATATTTTGCTTCATTTTGATTTATTTTCACGACAAAAAACATGGTACTAGATGTGACGATATCTAAAACAATCGTTCAGTACATTGCTACAAAAAATTTAGCTACAAATTATGACATATTAGTGTCAAAACTGTGGAGCAAAATTTTGATGTGAGTATTAGGTATCAATAAAAATATTTTCGAAATCACTGCAAAACTAAGCAACAAGCCCTTAAGACCTCGTAGTTAAAGGGCCTCAAAGTTAGCGGGCCAACAACACGCTACAAGGGATTCCTTGCAGCTGTTAATGAGTTGCAGTTGTATCTGGCAACACAACATGGGCTCCCGAGCTGGGACAACATTCTTTTGTTATGTATATGACACCAGTGACGCTACCTCTTCTACACGGGTGGGTGAATAATGGTCCGCGTGTGCTAGGCGGAGAAGAGAAAGCTTGTTGAATTGTTCCATTGTGTGTAGTGTCTTCCTATACAGTCGCCTTTCGCGGAAAAACATGATGGCGCTGTTTGCATGCGTGTGTCGTTAACTACTACTAGTCATGTTTGCTTTATCTGCGAAGTTTCGCTTGCCATGAACTCAAATTTTCATGAGACCATTTCTGCCAAGACACAACTTACCTGTATTACGAGGTAGAAATAATTTAAGAAAGAATTCTTTCAATCAGCCATCATATGCTCACTCAAGCCCTGACCATTTGTCCACAAACTGCTACTCAGTGGAACAACAGACCATGAACGAATAGACTGGGCTTGAGTATGCATTGTGCAATGGATTCTAGCCTGCAGGTCATTGAATAAGCGAAATTCATATCTGTGACCGGTTTACAAGAGGTTGGTCATTCGACCGTGGAGCTTGTAATTATTGGCCAGAAATATTCTCCGTAGTAAGTCACGACACAGTCGGCCAATAGGAGACGTCGAACAAGACTAACACTGTTTAGAGTCTAGACTGTTATAAAAAAAATAACGCGAGATTTGCACGTCTCTAGTCATAAATGTGATTAGTAACGTATGTAGTGTAATATTTATTTCATCAAAAAGTGATGTGAAAGAAAGTTAAATAGATGGACAGGGATACAAGAAACGGCGGAAGGAATCGGCTCGCTATGACAGAACGATCTCAATTTTCACCCTGAGAGATTTTAGTTGGATTCACAACCACACTTAACATACGTATTAATCATGTATTGTACAAAAAAGGAGTTCGACCTTCTATGCATTAATAAACATTGGTTACAATAGAGTGAATATCCCTTTGTTAAACTCAGTGGTTTTAATCAGGTGTCTGTGTTTTGTAGAAAACTTTTTAAAGGAGTTAGTGTGGGAATATGGAAGTCTGAATTGACTAATTGTAAGGTATTGGATATTGAGTATTTTAGTTGTGAAAACATTTAGAATGTGTCTCTGTACTATTGTACTCAGCAACTACATACCCACACTGCTACGCGGTGATGTGAATGCTTGCATGCACACACTTTTACATGTACGTACGCTGAATGTTGGTTGTGAATCTAGCTGTAGGGTTGTTTCTGCTATAATTTTCGACGAAATATTATTTTAATTTTTTTTTTATGTCGTACGTTTATTTTCTTTGTGTTAGTTTTGCCCTTCCGCAATACGTATGTTAGATTTTGTAACGTTCACTGTAAGTCATGAACTCGCCTGCTGTGAGCTGTAAAAATAACAGAGGCAAGCTAAATTTATTTTGTAGCCGATAACGCACGTAGATACATTTGGAGAATGCAGTGACCTTGGTGACAAATGCATGTCTATCTTCAGCTAGCACGTCCGTTGCTACATCGCCTTGTGCGTCTCTCGCTCGGATGTGCATTACTCAAGGAAAAACTTAACGTTGTTTACATGTATTTTGACTGTGGAATATTCCACTTAGTTGCTGGGGTTAATGTGAACGTCACATTTCACTACGTTGTTCCAAGGAATATCATCATGGACTGACCTCGAGGTGTTGCGAGACTTTGTAATTGAAATGATGCTCCTCAGTTGCTTGAGCTTTTTGTGACTCAACGACTGACAGATGTTTGTATCCTAGCTTGGTTATCGCATTTCCGGTAGCCACTGAACAAGCGGCAACTATAAAATAATTTCTAAACAATAAGAGCATTGCCTACCACGCGCTTACAATGCGGTGTAGTGTGTGCGTATAGTCACGACTTTTTTTAAACGAAACTATTCGTCATGTATCCATTGTGTCAATGTAGGAAAATTAAATGCACTTCAAATAAAGACGGAAAGGCAATTCCACAGGATCACAACAATAAGAAAAATAATTTCGGAGCCCCTCAAAATGGCTAAAAACCGCTTTATTCAATCTGTCACATCTGACAAACTACTCACGGTATTCGTGTGAATCTATTCTAGAAACATGTAATGGACTTTGGTTAGAACGTTTCACGAGTAAAACACGGCAAGTGTCAGTCAGGCAAGTGATCTACGATACTAGTGCACGCCGTTTCAGTGTCTCGCGGTAGATGCGATAACACGGCCAGCAGGCGGGCGCATTAACGCCACATCTGGTAGTTTTACAATGTTTTTGAAAATATATTTTTTTTAAGCAACATAACTTTCATATCGAAGAATTCGTACAAACGTTTATCGCAAATGTATCGTTATTTGTACCTAATTTTTGGTGGATATAAACCTCATGGTAGTTTTTCAAATTTTTGCACTCAATGTTTCACATAAATTTGTAACAAAAATCATTCCGTAAAAAAACATTTCAGTTTTTTGCGCCAATGTGAAAAAAAACTACCTAGCAAATGGCCTTAGGAGCATTCAAGTGGGGGAAAATCGTAATTTTATGTTTATATTAATTGGTGTTAATCTTATAGACGTAACTTGAGAGCACAATTTCCTCTCACAAAAATAGCTCAGCCAGTTTTCCCATAATAGCATTTCAAATACAACATTTTCATGTATTTACTTCTCATCAACCGAAAAAGCAATGAACCTAATAAAGTTAAATAATTCACATTAAAACTACACGTTACAGGCTTCGGCGTGACGTATATAAAACCCATCATAAAATTTGTTTTCATAATAGAAGACTGAAATTTGGAATTTTTTGCTACGTTTACCTAATTTCGTTAGTGCTTGGCTGCGTGGTTTTCAGAGCTGGCGAGGGATGACATGAGGTAAGTATGAAGCGGTGCTGGAATGGAGAGACGGGTAAAATGGGAGATCCTCGAGAAAGCTCGCCTACCAATGACTTCGTCCAGTACGAGTCCTGCATGCGAAAATCTGAGTTTATCGCTCCGGGAATAGAACCGCTTTCAAATCTTAGATGGATTTTGGAGTTTCATTTTGCCTCATACTTTGACTTCACCGGGATTGTTATATTAACACCGCACTGTCAACGTTAAACGAAACCCTTTCTTTACGATAATGGTACGTTGTTTGCTAGTTTAAGTGCTCTTTAAAATTGATGTTACTTTTGCCGTCCAATACACTTTTATTCCTGGCACCAGTGAAGCTTAAGGCGATTGCTTGGTGTGGTGATAGGTATGTTAATGGGAGTGAGCAGTACGTATATTAAGTAATTACACCTCTGATTACCTCTGAACTACCGGTGGAGTGAGGTGGTAGTTTCCTTTACATTTTTGCGTTAGTTATATTTGTTCATTACGTAACTTTTATATTGTTTATTAAAAAATAAAAACAAAGCCATGTAAGGCATATACAATATTTCAACAGGTATTTAAAAGTTTCATTTGTTTATTTGTCTGTACTGCTGTTATCTGGGAGATTGTAATGAGAGGTTAACTAATTAGTTAGGGACTTCAGTTTCACAACAGAAATTGTTACAGATAGACAGGACTAAAACTAATATATATTAGCACACGTGTGTCTATCTATATATTGCTTTCACAATAATAATTTTTTAAATTCGTAAATGAAAGCAGATAATGAAAAACTGTTGCACAGTTTTGTTAAAAGTTTTTTTTTTTTTGCTATGTAGTCTAATTTTTGTTGATAGCAATTTATATATATTTGCCTAATTAGTAATTAGTTGGAATTCCATTAATTGTGTAACTAGCCTAAACAATTGCATATTTTGTTTTGAAAAAATTACTTAACTTCAGTATACGCTGTTTTTAACAAAATTGTAAACGATTTTCGCTATCTCCTCTCGTTTAGATAACAAAATTGCCGTACAATCAATAAAAGTGATGGATCATGGCCTTAAGGTGACCACCTAGGTGAATATGTTGTCTACCAAAATTAGAAAGGTATTATTTTAATTTGTAATAGTTGTCTAGAAATTGCAGTAAAATAGAACTCACTACGGCAAACATCTAATTAAATAAGGTTGTCCGTTGTGAACGTCTGGTGGCAACAGCGTTCGTGATTGGTAAATTGTTCGGGCGGCTGCACGTGCCATATCTCGTCGTTAGCGCTGAAACTGAAGTCGCGTTTCTTCACGAGCCCTGGTCCACTCGCTGCAAGCAATCCTCTCACACGTCACTGAGACAAGCACGGTCCCCCGCCATCTACACTTTCATAGTTGAGTCGTGTCGTACTTATTCTTCCTGGCGTTGTTTGTAACTACCACTTACTTCGCTGGGTTGCCAGACCTGACCAGTCAAATTTCACACACACGCGGGTCACATTATTCCGTAATTACAAATGCGCGACAGAAGCGGAACGACCGCCGCGACACGAAAACATCTCTTGTTTATACGTTTTTTTAGCGATAGTAATTTTTTACGCCTAAACTAGAGCATATATCAAAAATCTGTGTGGCAGTTTTGTTTAAAGTCGTTTTCTCCACGTTGGCTGATTTTTTCAAGGCAGTTAATACTATGGTTTTTGCTAATTATGTAACTGACGAAGTTATGGTTGACATTTTGACCTAAACCGTATAATTTCTTGCTTAGAAAATTAGTTATCACTGCAAAAACCATTTTAAACCAAACTGCCAGACATATTTTTGATATCTGTTCTTGTTTAGGCTTAAATAATAATTATCGCAAAAACAGTACAAATTAGAGAGCATGGTCTTAAGTCACGAGGTTAGTTTGGGTACAGCAAAATTTCAGTTTGAGACGTCAAGAAAATAAAATGCCTGAAGGAGAAATTTATTTCGAATTTGCAGCAAACACGGTAATATTAGAGCGACGATTTTGTGGCAAAATTATTTCTGCACCATTTGGGTTCAATACCTTATGTGCAAATCTGAAACTATGCGTCTTGGTCAGAGACTGGATGTTTCTACTTTCACTTGTGGTAGGGATCTACTGGCAGATCACAGATATATGGTGTTACAATAACCGTATTCAAATATATCGCAGGCTTTCGCGGCCATTGTATGCATTTTCTTGGCTTGTAGGTGTGAGCCGCGTCTTGCAAGACAATCTCCAGACGCGGCTCACACCCACGAGCCAAGGAAATGCAATAACCGTATTCTAATTAGTGCAGTCAAATTAGATACGTGTCTGAATAATAACCCGCTGCCAATATAGACATGAAGTAGAGTTAATTAGTGCAGTCAAATTAGATACGTGTCTGAATAATAACCCGCTGCCAATATAGACATGAAGTAGAGTTGTCAATGTGCACGTGAGGCACTGAAAGAAAGTGGTGCAAATATATTTCCGCGACAGACTCGTGCCTCTAGGTATTATGAATAGAGACCGGGAAAACTCGTGGGTTTACTGACCTGTAGACTAGCCTCCAAGATTATTTGTAGACTCAAGCCCAAAGCAGCTACCTATTGGTTGCTTGCTGACACAGTCACGTCTCATTGGTCCTGCATTTAGTTTGTTCTTTATTATTGGCTCAGCACCCTCAAAGTGTTGTCAAATAAGTCAAGGACCAATTACTGAAGTGACAAGAACTAACTTTCAGTTGTTTGAAAACTAGTTTCTGCCCGAAAGGAAACGCGAATTTTTCAGGTCCCTAGAAATAATTGTCCGTAACCACAACATGCTGTTGGATAAACCTCCAAAATCTGACAGTAGAAATAACGACACGATTGAATGACTGATGCAGTACACTACTCCATTTCCGGTTGACATGCTTAATCCAGTGTTGTATCAGCTCGTCTTGTAATAACACGAGCCAAGAGAACAACGGTGCGTAATGGATAACACTCTATCACGATATGGCTTCGCAGAACTACGTCTTCCCTCATATCTCCCAGACCTCAATCCTGTTGAAATGATATGGATTCAGGAGAAGCTGAGGGCTGGGGATAAGAACGTGTGTTTCAGACTAAGTGATGTAAGGAATTGGCGTCGCGGAGTCGATTTTGGTTTGTAGACAAGTCGAAACAGAAAAAAAAAAGTACATTGATTGTGATGTAATTGGAACAAATCCTTATCAATTTAGGTGGCACTGGCAGTGATTCAGACTCTTTCTAGTCAAATTCCAATGAGGTGTCAAGTGTAGACATGCCCGATTGAATGATGGTTATTCAGCTTGCTGTGTAGAAGTGTGGGTATCAATCCCATTGATTGCTCTTAACAAATAAACTTTTATTTCATTGCAGCCGATAGTGCATATAAGTGGGTCATTGTAAAAGGAATATATGCGATACTTTAATATTATCGTTATTTCTCTTTCAGTTCATTTGTTACTCAAGTGAATGTATTTTTTTGTATGACCTGTTCTGTTTGTTTGTCAAAATTTGTCTTTTCAGTATAAAACATAGTTTCACTCTAGGGAACTACTGATTGTTTAACTCAGTAATATAAGCTTTTATTTCCATTCTCTCCCTCTTTGATAATGGCATTACGTAAAACACTTGCTCACGAACGAGAGTTCTGAAAGCGTACGTGAGCTTATAAAGTAATCAACAACATCTCGTAAATGCAGTTACAACTACTAATTTTGGCTTCAGGACACGTACATTCATGCAGGTAACAACAGTGGCCAATCTGGAAAGCACTATCTGCAGTTTAACAATTTTTTCCGGTTTTCCGTACAGCAATCCCCTATTTTATTTACACCGGCCCTGACTTCAAACAAACACGGACTTTTATAGCCGACTCCGTTACTGGAACACAATTTTGTATCAGTTCTGCAGTCGCAGTCCAGTGGCAGCTCGTATGATAGTCGTTCTTGACTGGCGTTTTCATGTCGCGTCTAGAGTCTTCTACAGCTTCACGGTTTCGATCACGTCTTCCAATAGGGCCATGTAATAAAATATCCTCTTTTTTCCTCGGCTGGGTCGATTTAAATTTTTTCACGTGAGAGAAATGTGGCGGACGTTGCCGTTGACCGGCTGGTTTTTGTCAAGGTGCTTCCGTTTACTACATCCTTGCATTTGAGAATGTTCCATACTCAAGTCTCACCATCTCTTAACCGGATCTCAAGTAGTCGCTACTTAATGCTGAACATAATCCCAGTTTAGTTTTGTCATGCACTTCCTTTGAAACAATTTTGTCTCGAAAGTGTAGGCCCTATACTCTATCAACATTTATTTTGATAAAATATAGCATACTCTCTTAATATGAACACACATTTATACATGTTGGAAGTACGTACTTGTATTCAAGATTTTGCAAAATTACATGCGAGTGTTTTCAAAGAAAAATCCTTACGCATAGCGGTACAAAAATATTTATGTAAACATTGGTCTGAAAATCGACCATTTATGTGCTAGAGCTGACAGTACTTGATGCGCAGTGCACAGCATGTGGTTTGGATCGTGTTACTGTAGAATACCACTGCAGATATTATGGGCGACTACATATACGTGACGAGTCGAATTTCATTGTACGCTAGGCATTGTCCAATGTAGTGTTTCGCAGTTACTTGATCCCACCCATGCGCCATGCTTTGTAAGTCATGAAACCTGTAGTTCAGTAACGGTGTGTTTTCCGACCTATGTACACACGACATTCTTTGTTCTTCTGGATGTGAGGGTTGTCGCCCGAAATATTGGCATGCAATTTGACAACATCCTGAAGTTTAAGATTGAAGATATTTTGGTCAGCACTGAACATCGAGGTCTTTAGCGCTGGTGATGGATGCCGTGGTGTGAGTGTGGAGCAGCTCCGGACTGGACGAGCTGGGGAAACAGGAGATCCCAGTGAGAACTCGCCGACCAACGGCATCGTCCGTCATGATTCCCACTGAGGAAATCCGGGGACCGACCCCGCCGGGAATCGAACCCGGATCGCCTTGGTAGGAGGCGCGTGCTCTAGCCACTCCGCCAACTGCTGGTTCCCTGTTGTTAAAGATAATGTTGGCTCGCATGGTTAAGGCAGTTCCCTACATCGACATATTTTACGTGCAGGTAATGGTGTGCTGTCGTTCTTCTATGTGACCTACCAAAGTAAGTGTAAAATAACAAATGTTGATTGCACCAAATGTTAAGCAACAACGATCGAAACAAGTTCAGCGAAGTGGTATGTGTAAAATCGTATGTTATTATCGCGATAACCTGGAATTACGTCTAGTTGTCTGATGACAATGAAACGTTATGTCGAACTGGAAGGTCATCACGACAAGGAATTTCACTGCACCTTTTCCTTGAATACGTCAGCTTGAAATCAGGCGTGTAAATGCTAACAATGACGCCACCAGTTACCTTTTGAAAAGTCCCGGAACCGCTTCACCGCATAACTGTTTCCAGGGACGAGCCAACTTTTCTTTGAGAGGGGGAGGGAGGAGGACGAAGAATTAGGGGGAAAAATTGCATGTGATGTGACACTTTTGGGGGCGATCATCTACGTCTATTCCATATACAAATAGTCCTAATGTTATTCTGATCTGAATATAAGTGAATCGCTTTGTTTTGAAAAGCGTTAGTCAATTGAAGCAAACTCTAGGAAATTAGTGAATGATACTCTTTCAAAACACTCCCTACAGTTTGCGTGCTTTTAACTAACAGTATAAAACATTGAAACCCTTAACGTACCAATAGTTTGGTGTATGTCTGGTGACATAATTAAAGTGTTAACCGACGAACTATTGACTGATGCTCATTCAAAACTAGAATTCAAATGTAAATTTGTAAAAAGGAAAATGCGGGATAGGAAGAAAAGGAGTGGTGTTTGTGAGAGATAAAATTTGCCCCCCATTCCCAGGTTTGCTTAAGGTGTAGCCAGGGCCGTTTTATGAGAGTGTGAGGCCCGGGGCAACATAAATTCGAGCCCCCCCCCCCCCCCAATTTATTTTCTTCTTATGATGCAGAAATAATTTTTAAGGTATGGAATTTTTATCTATGTATTGGCATATAGTCACAGTGACTAAGTCACTAATTTAAAAATTATAATTACAAGTACGACCACAACATACATCATTTAATTCACACAAAAATATTAGAAATATATATGCAAATATACATATATATGTATATACAGTACAATACAATACAATGCCTACAAAAAACTATAGAGTAAAAAAAACAATAGTTGTAAGAGTTGCAGACCCCTACAAAAAAATAACATCTTTGTCAACTCACTTTGCAATAAATTTCTTCCTTGCCTTTTTAGAAGCAAACATGTTAATGAGTCCATCAAATGATATGTTGTTCACAATATCGTGTTTTGAAGAAATCACTGCTAGTGAGTTCAATCTATCTTGTGTCATGGTAGATCGAAACTGATTCTTCACAACTGACAGTTTTGAAAACGACCGTTCACTTTCACTGTTTGTAATAGGTAATGTCAAATACAAGCGCAGTGCTATTGCTGCATTTGGAAACACATCAATTACATCACTCTTATATAAGTGCTGCAAAACCTCTTTTGGAGAGAATGATGTAACATTATTATCAACTTGTTCTCCGAGAAATTGTGATAAATGTAGTAATTCATTCTTAAAAACAAGCTGCAAATCCTTATTATATTTTCTGACTAACTCGGAAGCACTAGATTTAAGTTCATCTTGACTAGATGTAGTTAAATTACAGGGAAACCCAAATGTTGAGGCAATCTCATTGTAGGAAGCAGTTCTCTTTTCCAGTTCCATGCAGAGCTTATCACAGTAATAAACAGAAATGTGGAAATCCTGAAATTCTCGCGAAACGTCACATTAGCAGAAAGTTCGTCTTTTCCATCCAAAAACTTTTTATTTTTGGAAGACCTGGTATCTTCAAAAGTTTGTAACACATGGACGCTCAGTTGTTTTGCTTTAACTTCAATTTCATCAAAATTACTTCGCAAATCGGAAACGAAAACTTTCAAGGAATTCATCGAGATCAGGCTTCTGTAAATAAATAAAAAATTAAGAGTTTTGAAGTCACGCCAAAGTTTGTTCACTAGCACAAATATAAAAAAAAAAACGGATATAATTTATATTTGTGTAAAACGAAGTATTACGTGAATGTGCACGACATCTGTTGGAAATAAAATGAAGCACACTAAACTACTCGACCTCTCGAATCGAACAACAGCGTTTGAAGCGCCACTGTCGTAATTGTACTATGTAAAGTATCCGATCGCTTTGTCTGAAGTAGTTATAAGAAAACTACACAAATTACAGTGCAATTCTGCAATATTATTGCGAATGCATTTCTTACAAAACTAAATGAATACCGATACTTTATCGTTGTGCCACATTTAACAAAGCACTGGTTCATTTCAATTTTAAATCATTTCTTTTTTTAAAGTCCAAATGTGAGGCCCCCTAGAATGTGAGGCCCGGGGCAAATGCCTCTCTTGCCCCCCCCCCCCTAGACGTGGCCCTGGGTGTAGCCTCCTCTCCCCATCATATTTTGATACGGCCCTGACTGTTCTTATTGAAGACACTGCGTTGCTTTGTAAAAAAAAAAACTTACAAAAGCATTCGTTTTAACCGGAAATGTTTGGCCTTTTAAGGGATTTTTCTATAAAACGATTTACAACAACTACTGAAAAACCCTATTCCGTATATTTCAAGTCTGTAGAGGTGTATTTAGATATGCCTCTTAATGGCTCAGAGATATTTTTATGGAGTCCGACTTATTACTGAATTATGAAAACACTGCTTTAGGTCAAGCCCATATAACGTGACTGCGTGGTTAAAGTGGTGACTAAGTGTACACAGAATTTGTACTTTGAACGCGAGGTACTAATTATGCAAGCTATTTTACTTGATCGCCCACCTCTTACGATTCGCGGAAATAAAACTGCTTACGTAATCGCGCGGGGCTTCACCGCGGTTTATTTACAGGAACGAAGATACGCAGACAGATGCAACATTTTTTTTATTGCGTTTGAAAGAAGTGTATCCTATTATTAAATGAATTACACGTATTCGTCGTCAATATTTTTTATTCCTTTTGTATTGTAATGCGGTTAGATAGTCTGAAGAATTAAGGCTGTTAAAGTATGAAATCCATTTTTATAAATCTGCACGAATTAATGTTCGTCTCGAACATGTTAATGCAAAATTTTTAGCATGCATAGTGTTCGTATAACAGCATGTATGTCACAATCAACATTTGTATGATTACGACAGCATAAGCCCCACTAAAACCAATGAACTTAATGAAATGGAATGATTTACTGTAAAACTAAATGTCACGGTCTACATGTTAAAAGTAATAAAAACATCCAACAACAAATTATTGTATTTTTAGACATTTAGGCATATAAAGTATTTTACATAGAAAATTAACGTCATCTGTGATGCACTAAGAAAATTGTGCCTGTCAAATATTTTATATTAAAAAAATATCGGCATTCCTCCTGATTACAACGATAGCGAGTTTATAGCTATGCAATCTGTCAAGTCGTTGTGGTGTATGTCGGCGGTAACAAGTGCACATCCCCCCCCCTTACGACGCGACGAGTTGCCATGGCGAAGTGTCGGAGTTACGGTGATAAGTTCTGATAGTAGCATGACCCTGAAAATTCAACGCCCGTGGGTGACTGATTCGAAAATCCGAACACGAACCGAGTCGACGCGCTCTTTCATGAGTCTGGAATGTTAGTGAGACATGTATGTGTGACATAAAACTATCAGAAATGATGTTTGCTAATGTGACGATTTTAATAAGCACTTGAACAGCCGTAATGCAGCCGCAGATGCTCGATTATACAACGCACAGTTGCGACACGACAACAGCGATCAGAATTACCGTGATATAGGATGAAAGCTGCAGACAATAGTGCGGCGATAAAAACAGCTGATATATCTGGTGAGCAGTATGCAAACAACGTCCGTGACATCTTCCTTCAAAATTGCGTGTGTGTAGGCAGCCTGTATTACGTTTCTGTGGTGTGTCTTTTGTTTTGAGGTTTCATTATTTTTTAATTAATTTAATTGGTTTATCACTACAAGGATAAGCTTTTTGTCGGTTTACAACTTGAGGTGTTTAAATTTAAATTGAATCTAATATAATGTTCAAAATAAAAAAATTAACCTGGTACAGTATTCTAAATAAAAAACTAAGCTTATTGCAATATTCTAAATAAAAGCTTAGCCTAATACAATATGCTCAATAAAAACTTAACCTAATATAAATTTCATATGAATTTAACTTTTACAACAATAGCAAACACAAGCAGTAATACTATAATTACAATTTTCGCCAAATTTAGTGCTTCATTATTTTCGTATACCTACGCCTCATTGTCCAGATTTGCACATAAAATTATTAGCCCTTATTACTCTCTGTACCATACTCTCTCTCTCTCTCTTTATATATATATATATATATATATATATATATATATATATATATATATATATATACACACACACCAACACACACACTCTTTATTTTACATTGTTATACATGTGAATCAAATTTGTATAAAGTATAATTTTGGCACTGAATAACGTCTTTTTTCATTTGTTGCCAGTGCGTCGGATAAAATTAAGCGATGTGAATTTTGTTGAAATTTCAGGTATTCCAAAATAAACGGATATAATAAAAGATTATATATATAATCTTTTATTATAAAATATAAAATATATATAACCTTTTATTATATTTTATAATAAAAGATTATATATATAATCTTTTATTATATTCCTTCTTTATTTTATGTTTTTTTTTGCTTTGGAATGTATTTTTGCAGTAGTTTATATTTAAACTAACTTTTTTGTGGCAGAGAAAGGGTTTTTGGAAAGTCGATTCACAGTTAAATTTTCCATTTTGGCAGTTATCGTGTATGTAAGTAAATGATCAGAATAATAAAATAATAATATTTTTTTTTTTGCGATACATGATTAAATGAAAGCCAGTTCGTTTTTTAGTTACAAACACTCTTTTTTTTACAAGAGTTTTCAAAGAGTATTTTAGATAATATTTAACGGCGTTAGTTAATTCGGAGGCTTTCTGCTCATGATCTGTCTGCATGCTACCAGCGCTTTACAGTTAGTGTAAAAGTCATAAATAAATAAGACTGCGCCGCAAAGATGATTCGTCGGAGATGGTGCGGAAGTATCTATGTCTTTCATGGCAACGAATGTAACTTCACTTCATATTACTGCCCTTGAGATAACATGTTTTTTCAACGCGTTTTTTTTAAATTATGGCAGAAACTACGTATTCTGCACCTGTCACTAGTTGTCGCAAAACTAGTGACGTAGAACAGAGTTCCTGAGTTTTGCTGGCTAAATAGTGGCTGTTAACGGGGGAGTGCACGCAGAAATTTAATTGTTTTGATAATTTTTATATTTGTACGAGATATGGTTTGTTTTGTAGACATACATTATGGCTACATTTTACAGTAATGGAAATGTTTAGCAATCATAGTTTTTGTATAATAGCATATTAAAGCCCAGGTTTGCATAAAATGGTTTTATACAAAAAAATTAAATAGTCACTTTTTAAGCCCCTCCTAGTAGGTATTAACAAAAAATTTAATTTGGAGGCGTCAGAAGCTAGTTTTTGAATGCAGTTAATGTTTTCACTGTGTTTAGCAGTTTAATAACAAATATTACATGAGTCAGCGAGGGAGGTTACTCGAAACCGATTTGCAAAGAAAAAAAAGCAGCAATCCTACACAATAGTTTTTACCAACTTTCTGCGTAATCAACGTCTCGTAAGCAAATAATCCCTCCGGTACATAGGTACTCAACTTTAAAATTACTCACTTTAGCTCGAGCAACGCACAGATAAAACCACGAGTGTGTCGCCAAAAAGTTTTTTTACCGTTTGGTTTCAATGGCCTTATGTGCACATCTGCATCTCTGCCCCATGATGAGTGATTGGATGTTTTTTAACTTTGAATTGTATTGGGGTTCTACTGGTAAATCACAAGCTATCACAATAACCTTATTCTGATTGGTGCAGTCAAATGAGAGACGTGTCTGAACAAAGACACGCTGCCAATAACCATAAAGCACAGCTGCCGAAGTGCACGTAAGCCATTGAAACAAAATGGTTCAAAAATCTTCTAGTGACACACTCGTGGCTATACCTAATAATTAGATGTAAATTAGACCTCGGACGTCGTTAATACATGTAAACATAGTTTATCATCAGGCGTTGCAAGGTCGATATGTCTACTGTCCTGTCTGCGCGATGATGTCAGCTTAGACGTGTCAGTTACAAGGTCGTCACTTTGTCACCAAGACAAGTCTCTAGGCCACCGTGAAGCACCTGAAATCCACAGACACCACAACGAAATTCCACACAGTTACAAACACGATGAAAACACCACGACAAATGATCGTGTCTTTGTTTATATCGCCTGCTTGCTACGCTGATAATTTGTCATGAGCTCATCCCATAGCGGAACGTGAAACGTCAAATATAAGCTCGCAGATCACCGGTTTAAAGTACCGGAGCACGCTAGTCAGTTAAAAGACGACAGTCGATACCATTATGGAGGAGAAACTGTCGAATATAACGCGAGATCGAGTTCTGTACTAGTTTTCTTTTCTATTACAAACTTAATAAAAGAGATAAGTGTTTCATCTCGCTTCCATAATCGCGAAATGTTTCTTGAGTACTGTTGCAGGTTTTGTGAGATGTAACGTATTCTTAAAGCCACTCTTTTGCTTTTCTGAAACTGGTAAAACAATTAATACTCAGTATGACATGAGCTTTCTCGAGTAATTATACATATTATTAGGATTGGTAGAATTTCACGAAATACATATCTAGATGTGCTGAAATAAATAAATAAATAAACTGTATCAAAGAAATTCTGTCGGAAATTGTTCTATTTCATTCAGCTTAGCGCTTATATATAGATGTGCCTACCCTTATATCGTTGCGGAGGATTGTCAGTTTTGAAACCAGCACAAATTCTGTAAACAGTAAGTATGTTACCACTGTATACTTTCTGCAGAACTTTCTAATTCCGAGTATAAAGCAATTGTAAGGTTTCCTCTAGAAACTGCTTATAAAACATTTACTGGACGCCTATTTTGTATCAGCAATTTGAGTAAGTTCCATATATTACAGTAATAATAATAATAATAATAATAATAATAATAACACAGTGTATTTTGACCTAATAGTCTTTGGCCATGCCAAAAAAACTTCTACAAATTTATTACAATATTTTATTTAAAATATCTGAACATTAAAAATCTACATGATATAAAACTACCTGTTTTAAACCAATAATTATAAAATTCAAACAGCAACTGCCAAATAAATACTTATACATTAATGGTTTAAAGTGAATTTCTGTCCATTTTAACAAAATCACTACCCTCGAACAGCCTTAAAAGCGTTCAAGTGTGGAAAATTTTTAATTATTTATTAGTAAGTAATAATGTAAGTTTCTTATGGTCCAAGTGACGACCTCTTCATCATATGTACGTACATTTTTAGCTTTATTATTATTTCCATAACGTCAAGTCAAAGTCAATATATGCATGTTACCGCAGCGTAAACCCTACAAAAACCAACAGACTTATTACTAAAAAAAAAAAAAAAATAAATAACACCTAAAGTAAATGTCACGGACTACTTCCAAAAAGCTAAGCAGTATAAAAAATATTTGTTTTTGAATCTTTAAAAAAAAAAAAAAAAATCTGGTAATATAGGCATTCTACTTGACGTATATCAATTTTTATTTTAGTAAATCTGTTTGTATCGCTGTTACATACTAATTTTGACTTTTACATATCGTTCTGAGAATACTGTGCATACTTAAAATTTTTCTGTACGGGAAAAATGTAGTCACTAGTAGCGTCTACAAAAATAATACTATATGTTTAGTGTACAAATATAAAATATGAATTTTTCACACTTTAACCGCCTAAATGCGATTTCGGCAACACATAAATATCTAACACCTGTGTTAGGGTTTTATCGGGTGTGCGGTCAAATGCAAACCCACTGAAAATCTGCACAGTTTTTTTTCAAGACAAAATACACATTGGTGTCAGCTAATTATGCAATTCAGTAAATTCTCATTAATGCTCTTATTAGTCAAATCTGCGTAATTGTTTGTCTAGCAAAAATTATACTGCATAGTAAAAACTAATTAGAACAAAATTATGAAACAATTTTTATGATATCTGCGCTTGTTTAGGAATAAAAAAAAAATAACTATCTAGAAATCAATAGAAATGACAGGTGCTGCGCTTGATTAGGGCCATAGAGATGGGTCTCATGAAATTTGTAAAATAAATCTCATGAATTGTTAAATAGCTCGGATTGCTGGTTATAGAGTCTTGTTAGCACCGAGTGCTGATGTTAATATGTTAACTAGCTGGAAGTGTAACTTTGACATGTTCGAACTGCGTCGTGCATGTTGAGCCACACACGTTACGTAAACTGCTGTGCGTGCTTCGCGGCCTCTGTCACATACAGGAAAAAACACATTCGCAGCCATACAATCACTGCTCACTATGGCGAGTGTATCACGGAGCACGCATGTTTTATCTGCTAACTACGTAAAGGAATTCTCGTGGCAGAACACGACGCATGACAGATTCACTGCGCGGGAATAGTTACAATTACCAGAAATATATATTTTTCTACTTTTATCATTGCTATTTTGTGGTAAAGTTCACTAACAATATTACTTGTCTTGTATTATTGTAAAAAAAAAAATATGCTGGCGTAAGTTATATGCTCAATGTCTACAGAGTAAGTAAGGACTCTCCCTAGATTCGCTGCGTTTTATGTGCGTGTGGCAGAAGAAAATTGATGGAGTGGCAAGTGTGTTGCTGACCGACGTATGTAATGCATTGTCACCTCTCCGTGCAAGCCACACAGCTGGCGTGCAGTGCTTCACTATTATCCTTTTTACTATGGTACTTTCAGCGGTGACCAAATTATTTTATTTGTGGGCAAAATAGTTCGAAGTCTAACGCTCGTTTCTATTGTTTTGTTTTTCGAATCTGGTTGTTATATTTCCTGATACGGCAGTCTATAAAAGCAATTTTTGGCTATTTTAAGAGACCTGAAAATTATGTTTCTGCCTGATTTTGAAAACTATAGCGACATAGTTTGAAGAGTGCGTTCTTTTCGTATATGTATAGATATAATACTTGTTAAATAGTTACGTAAAAAAATTATCGGTAACTCGCTGCAGCGCATTTGAAGCGCAGGTAGGAAGACCCCTTAAGGTGGCCGCCTGCCCAGGTCGTCGTGTGGTGTGCAGAACTTCGGCCGATTGACGGTCATTTGTAAACTGCTTATCGGTCATGAGTGATGTCTGCTTAGCAATAGCATTCTAAGAACGCACGCATACCCGTTTCAAGTTCACTACGTTTCATTAAAGCATATTTCCTAGCTGCCGAAAATGGCGAAAATGGGAATTTTTGTGGTATTTTTAAGGTATGTAAATCTTACCGCAAAATACTTTAAAAGGCATAGGCATAAACAATACACCTAAATGTAAAAAGTCATAAAATGATAGGGTCAGCACTGAAAGTGTCTTACAGGCGCGTTTATGTATGGGTTCCCAAAATCTCTCTACGTGAATGCTGTAATGGTTCCTTAACAAAGGCCATGATCAGTTCATTTCCCAGTTCTTGTTCTTTTGTGAATTTGTGTTCCTACGAAGGAATGAAATAATTAGAGGTGCGCTTATTTTGCGGAGTCACTCTAGGTTATGTTGACTGTCAAGAACTAATACTTCACTTTCACTTCTGTGATTGAACGAATGGTGTTTTGACACGCTTCTAACGACTGCAAGCCAGTAATAAATAAGGAAATACTTCGTGAAGATGTCATGCACAGAGCCACTGATTTTGTTGGAAAACATGACGCACCAATACGTGAGAATGTCTGCAGCTCTGCTTCACGGTCAGTGATTGGATGTGTTTTAACTCTCAGCGTCTCGGGGTTATACACACTAATCACAGACGTGTGGTGTCGCAGTAACCTTGTTCAGTCAAACGAGCGACATATCTGCACAAATACCTACACTCTTGTATGAAGCAGCGTTTTAAAGATGTCCACATACGGCATTGAAACAAAGTGGTTCAAAATTCTTTTCACCGAAATTCAGATTGATCTAATCATGTGCTGTCTGCTCGCATTGTTGAGAAATGAATGTAAAATCAAATGTCAGTTTTAGTGCAGAGGATTGAGGAATCTTAGGCTGCTACTAGCAGAATCCTTGAAATAACTGTGCCTCTAGACGTAATAGAGCGCGAATTCGTAAACTATGTTTGAATTCACTGTAAGCGTGCTGTGCATGAACAGTGAAGGTTAGTGGAAGCGGGGAAGATTGGCAGGCGTGGCGAAGAGGGACGTCACGTCATAAATTTTGGAGTAGTGAGACGAAAGTCTTCGCAGCTCGATAACCGCGCGCAACGCTGCTGCCTGCTAACGGCTCTGCGCGGGTAAACGTGTCGCGATTGTGCCATCCACAGGTGACGTCACCGCAGTGCAGGGTAGGCGTACTGCTGAGTAAAACAGCGACCCAGTTGTTGGTCTTCGCAGAGGTTGATGGGTTGTAAATACTTCGTGACGATAGAAGGCAACAAGAACTTGCCCGTGGTAGTTGTACCCGTACGCAGGGTTGTCTTTGTTGACGTGTCGCTGAAGAAGGGCTTAAGGGTGCCGCCTGCGAGAGGCTTAAAATGCGTTGCAAAGTGTGTTTTTAAACAGGTTGAATGAAACTATTCCATAAGTGGCCATTGTGCCAACGTACGAAAAGAATTAAACTTCGAACAAGGTCGGAATGTTATTGTTTACTTACCGTGCTTATTAAAACACAGCTTCTAAGCCCTCCAACATAGCTAAAATCGGCCTATTGAGACTGCTGTACTCCGAAATATACTAACCGGATGTATGTGAAACTAAAATTTGAAACATGAGCTGTACATTGCTGAAGACAGCCTACCAATGAAATAACATGGTCATCGCCAAAAAGTCGCATAGTAAAATTGAATTGGTGGCAGTCTTGTACGCCAGTTCTGCGCTTGGCCCGTTGTGGCGATACGAAATTTGAAGAACGCTTCAAGGTCGCCCTTATAACTCCGTCGCTTTTGAGCATCTAGCGCCCTTAAGGGTAATAGTGGACGTTCATATTAAATTTACAATAATTTACCTGCTACATGCATTCCTGAAGACATATTAACATTCTTGATAATTCATGTTCTTGGCTAAATGTTAATCTACTACACCTTTATACATTGTTAGATATATATAATTATCAGAATAACACAATTTTTCTTATCTTCCAACAAATGCCAGGTAATGTGGATGTAATTTGTTATCTAACGATGTGAAAATATTGTTGCGTGCCATGTTCCTGGAGGCCAGTGGTCGGCGGCTGTTTCGTAACACCTTGAGGGCTGGCCGATGACTCAAAGCCCGGGTGGCTCATAGTGGGAAAACCGCCGAACCTACGTCATAGATACCTGTCCCAACTGCGTCTTAACCCTTCGAGGGCGGCGGACGTGACTGCTAGCACATCCGAAACATGA